>CM076575.1:1513411307-1513648719 GCA_034641835.2 Pinus albicaulis | reverse complement strand
GAGATTTTCTAGGCTTCAACAGAGTGGAATACCTCAATCTTGGCACTCCTGAGAAGCCCAAAATGGTCAAGATATCAAAAGCCTTGAACCGAGAAATGAAAGATAATATGCAGCACTTATGTCTCAGTTTGCTGATGATTTTGCATGGGAATATTCTGATTTGAAAGTGTATGATAACGATATAATTTAGCACACCATTCATTTAAATCCTGATCAGAATAAATTCCTCTAGAAACTAAGGAGAATGAATATTAAGTTGTTGCCCTCTATTCAAAAATAAGTGAACAAGTTGTATACTACTAGTATTATAGTTCCTCTTTGCTTTTCAAATTGGATGTCAAACTTAGTTCCAGTAAGAAAGAAGACTAATGAAATTTTCTTGTGTATAGATTTCTATAATCTGAATAAAGTATCACTGAAAGAAAACTACTCACTTCCAAATATGGATCATACTTCACAAAGGGTGCTTGGTTCTTCTATACTTTCATTGTTGGATGGATATTCGGGTGTAATCAGGTTTTAGTTCATCTGTATGATCAAGAGAAGAAAACCTTTACAACACCTTGGGGTACTTTTATGTATGCTAAAATTCCCCTTAGATTGAACAATGTAGGAGAAACTTTTTAGTGATTCATGGATATCACCATTTCCAATGAAAAAGATGTATTTTTGGTCATTTATCTTGATGAAATCACAATTTTTTCCAAGATGGCTGAAGAGAACTTACAACATTTGAAGACAATTTTCTAGAGGTGCAGAAAGTTTGTCATATCACTAAATCCAAAGAAGGGTTTGTTTGCTATGGAAGAAGGGAAATTTCTTGGTTATATCATTTATAAATACCACATCTAGATAGATCCTTCTAGGATTGAGGTGATTCAAAATTTGGACTATCCTACAACCAAGAAGGAAATCCAGTTGAAAATTTCACTATCTTTGAATTTGAAGGCTCTAAAATATTGCATTCTTAACAATCTATTATATTGGAAAGATATAGACGAGGTTTTACTAAACTTTTTGGTAGAAGGTGAAGTTGAAAAAGTGATGAGTGATTTTCATAAAGGTGATTGCGTGGTCATATTTTCTAGAAGACTATAGCAAACAAGATATTGAGGGTTGGATTTTATTGGCCAAGTTTGTTTTCTAATGTCTAGAAAATTGTGATGAGTTGCCATGATTGTCAATTTTTTTAGGGAAAGAGAAAGCTTTTACCACTTCCCTTGAAACCAATTACAGTTCAAGCACCCTTCCAATAGTGGGGGTTTGATCTCATTGGAGAAATTCACACTCCATCATCATCTCAGCATAAGTGGATACTCACTGCCATCAATTAATTCACAAAGTGGATTGAGGCCATCTACACGAGGCAAGCTACAAACACCATCATTATTTTTTTTTTAGAGAGAAATATTCTGTCTCATTTTGGCTTCCCACAGAAAATTATCACTGACAATGCAAATGCCTTTAAGTCCAAAAATATTATTGACTTTTGTGATAAATATTACATAATACTTGGGCATTATACAACATATTATCCTCAAGGCATCGGGTTGGTTGAATCATCAAACAAATCATTGCTGAACATAATCAAGAAATCACTACAAGAGAACAAGATAATTTGGTACAAAAAGTTAATAAATTCTCTATGGGAAGATAGAGTTAGCATAAAGATATCCATCGGCATGTCACCCTTCCAGCTAGTTTATGATGTAGAGACAATGTTTCCCACTTGCTTAGTAGTGTCGGTGATGAAAATTCTACAAGATATCGATGGTGAGACAAATGACATCCAACGAAGAATCAGTCAAATGATTCATTTACATCAGTCAAGGGAAATTTTTCTTGTACTATTTTCTGGTGTTAAAAATTCCCCCCTAATGTATAAGGTCTAGGAAGAACTATATAGATGAAATACATTACGTTTTATTTTTTGTGAAGTCCTTTTGAGAGAGAGAGAGAGAGAGAGAGTAACTTGTTGTGGAATTGAGTAGGGAGACCCCTTGTATAAAGTAAAAAAGACACCATGATCTGTAGGAAACCTGAAATATATAGAATGAAAAATATTTCTACGAGGTGGGCATGTCCCATGCTCGTGACGTTTGACTAGTTAAGGTAATCTGACAGATAGTAGTTCTGTCATGTTACATTTGTGGTACTTGACCTGCTGTTGATTGATGACGACAGTTGCTGATGCCCTCGAGGGAATTTTTTCTTTGAAAAAAAAGGTTGAAAGTGGCACCCACATGCATAATCTTGGTATGGAATGTTTAGCAAAATTTCTCATTGTATGCATGGGTCTTTTATTATTGGGGACCTTCCCGTGTAGGAATTGCTGAAATAGATGCCAACTGATATACGAGTCTTCAAAGAATTCTGACAGAGTGCAACAATTATGAAGTATGATACCATCTTGGACATGAAAATTTATGTTGATGTCGAATTTCAAGAGGATCGATTACATCGATGGGAAATGATAATTCCCATATTTCCATCTGAGGATGCCCCTATTGAGGTGAGGAGTCATCCAAGGTACTACCTCCTTCGTGGAAAGTGGTTGTTGCATTCGACAAAAAGGAAGCATCAACCGATCGAAATAAGTATTGATGCAAGGGACCAAGGTTTCAGATGTAGTAGGGTATAATGTGATGGGTTAAAAAGGCATGATGATGAGAAATGGCTATAACTGATGATGATGGTTAAGTGGCCCGAGGTCGGAGTTGTAAATGTGAATGGCGACAGTCATAAAAAATTTTGATGGGGAAATCCCTGGGGTCGGTAGGACATCTAGGGTGGGTGTATGTTTTCTATTATTGACATACCTGGGTGTGGTAAAGAATATGTAGCTCCGACCAAGGGTGATTAGGGACTTCTTTCAGGTAAGAAATGTAAATAGATGGGTGGGAATATTCTCCTAAAAAATCTTTGTACACTTGCCAAAATAATATGGAAGTGGTTTTTTTGTACAACCACGAGGACGAGTGCCCCATTAACATGAATGATCCTCCATAATGATGGGAGGATTTTTTTTGCTGAGGTTGGGGGATCCATTGGTTGGTATTGGTGCGAGGTTAATGAGGAAAATTAAATTTTGCAGGTGGGCTATGATTATGAGGGTGTGATAGGCCAAATGTGAAACATGATGATGTGTTTTTTTTTATCCGCTTGTGGAGAATGGTGGCCCGGGAATGATATTTTGACATGCAATGAGTAAAACTAACTTGATATTTGATGATGGATGTACGAACATGAAGTGGTTCCCAGGCCGAAGTTTATATCCATGGCTCCAAGTTTTGACGTACGCTCTACATGAGTGATGGATGCTATAGAAGGTGTGGCTTTACCAACCTGCAAGGATGTTTATTGTGTGCAAGGTAGGCTGATGATAAATATGGTCGGGTGAATGAAACCTATGGTTTTGTTCTTTTGCAGAAATGATTTCAGGATATGCAAAGATTTCTGGGGAAGCCTATCATGCTAAGGGTAGAATGATACCCACTCTTGTACTTTTGTTTTCTGGGATCAATGTTGATTTGGTGTGCCTGCAATATCCGTAACCAATACCCCAAGTAAAATAATATTTTTCATACAAATATATTTGGAATAACTTGAATTCAAAGCAATAAGAGAGGGTGTACCTAAAATGTAGTATGGAGGGGATGGGCGTTGGGCCCAAAAATGACTGGGTATGAAATATGGACTTATGAGGTCTAGATCAAACATGATGAAGTGTTAATCACTTTCCTTCTTATGATTCTATGATTGGATATTCAGATCTTTCCCTCCTATTGCGGTCCAATAGAGTACCTGGAATTTTGAGTTGTTAATGTTAGTTAGGGTGCTGAGGCTTTTTTCCTTATGGGTATAATTTTTTGAGGTAGAGCCTATTGACAGGGTTAGCTAGGCATGTACACCCATAAGGATGAAAACACCATATGGTGCTAGTTGGTATTGTGGTTATTGACCATGCACCATAACATTGTTTTGAGTACTTTGTTAACAAATTCTACCTGACCATTGGACTGGGGGTTGTATGGTGATGCAAACTCATGCATGGAACCAAGGTGTTGGGATAGATCCTGAAATATTTCATTCTCGAAATCATTTTCATGGTTGAACACTAAATCCAAGTGTACACAAAACCATGCAATGACATGATTGAAGAAAAAATAGGTTGCGGTATTTATTGTGTTGTTGTATGTGGGCATGGCTTATTCCAATTTAGTGAAATAGTTGTCAAATACTATGATGTATTTTTGGTTTCCTGACGACGTGGGTTTTCACGTCATAAATTTAATGCCCCATTTTCAAAATGGGCCTGCTACAATGACAGGGTGTAGGGGAGCTAGAGGAGCTCTTTCCTTATGAGCATAGAGTTGGCATCGCTCGTACCTTTTGACTACTTTTCTGCAATCGTGAAGTAGGGTGGGCCAGAAATAACTAACACATAAGAATTTTTTGGCAGTAGCCATACCAAAGAGATGGACTCTGCAAGCCCCACTATGGTAGTCATTTATGGCTTGTTCAGCTTAGTCGTGGGTAAGGCATCAGTGTAAAATGATGTCGACACCTCCTCGATAAAGGATTCTCTGCATTAGTAGGTATCGAGGGGCCTGATGGTGTATGCGCCTTCGGTCGTCATGCATGAGCTAGGGTTTGAACTTTTGGGTTCCTAAAAATATAAGTATGTTACCATACCAAGGGTCCTCTGTTGCTACCAAGAAAAAATGTTCATCATGTAGTGAGTCATTAATGAGGAATCCTTGGGTCTCATTAGGGATATTAGTGATGAACACGGCTAGGATGAGTGCTTTGTTTCTCTTGAGGGATCTGAACTGCAAGTCAAATTCTTGTAGTATCACTATCCATCAGTTGTACTTATGGTTCATCATACGACAGGTTAGCAAGTATCACATGGGGTTGATACTTGCTATGACTGTTGTGGTTCTTAGGATCATGTAATGTCGCAGATTTTGTATCGCATGTACTTGGGCTATGGTATTTTTTTATTCTGGCTCATATCTCAAGGTAAGCCTAGATAAATTCTTGCTGACGTAATAAATTATGTGCTCTTTTTTTTTTTGGCCCATATTTGACTAGCACCCAAAATATGGCTATATTTAATGCAAATAATTATAAGGTGTAGTCTTTTTTTGTAATTGGGTGGGATTATTAAGGGTGCTAAAAATAAGGTGTCTTTTAGTGCTTCAAATCATTCTTGAGCCTAGGCATCCCATATGAATGAAATATATTGACGGAGAAGGCATAGGAAACCCCTCGCACAAGTGGCATAGTCAAGGACAAGGCACCGCAAGAAGTTGGCTTTTCCTTGAAGAAATTGGAGTTGTTTTATTGTTTTGGGTGGTGGAACTTTCTTTATTGCCTAGATCTTGAGGGGGTCAACTCTAATTCCTTCTTGGGATACTATGAATCCTAATAGTCTTCCTGCGTTAACATAGAAGACACACTTGAGAGGGTTCAAGCATAGGTTTTACTACCAACATCGTTTGAATAACAAACATAAATTTTCCAAATGGTCATCTCGCTTTTTGGATCATACTGTGAGGTCATCCAAATAGGAGAGGATGAGATGATTGAAGTTTTGGAAGATATAGTTAATGGCCCGCTGAAAAGTGGTGCTAGTGGTTTTAAGACTGAATGGCATAACTTGGTATGCAAATGTGTCCCAAGGGGTGGTGAATGCAGTCTTGTACTGATCCGTATGTTGGATCTGAATTTGATTGTACCCTGAGAATCCATCCATGAAGGATAAGGCCTCGTGTCATGTGAAAGAATCAATGGCTTGGTCTATGAATGGAATGGGGTAGTTGTCTTTGGGGCAAGCTTTGTTTAGATCTCTAAAATCAGTACAGACTCAATTCGTTCCCCGTTTCTTCATGAAGGGTACAGGGTTGGAAACCCAACACATGTAAGTGATCCAAAAGATGAATCTAGCTTTATGGAGTTTGTCTATCTCTTGTTTGATATCTTTGGCCTTAGATGGGTGTAACTAAAAATTTTTCTGGCGAGTGGGTAGGACGTCAGGCCAAGTGTTAATATGATTCTCTACGATGGTAGGGATTAAACCTTGCACTTTTGAATAATCCCACGCGAAGATGTCCCTATAATCTTGTAATAGGGTTGTGTATGCAGTTATTTCTTATGGAGAGCATGCTATCTCGAGTGATATTTCTTCAGTTTTGTATGGTTTTTTCATAATATTGACCTTAATTGTAGGTTAAATATTCGACATATTCCCTTCCTCAAATAGATCAAGCGCTAGGATATGGTTTTTGAAGCAATCTACTTTTCCTGATGGTAGGAAGTATTTTGATTCAATGGAGTAAATATCGTATATTTTTGTGCTACTAGGCGTGAATATTTTTTCTGGTAGAAAAAATGAATGATGATGCATAACATCCCATGGAAAATATGGTTCCATCATGGCCTGTAATATATCCTCATCAGAGTTAAACAAGATGTCTAAAGGGGAATTGTTTTGTTCGAGGCTATGAGGAATGGGTTTGGGTCTAACAATTCTATTTGAGAAACCTGAATATGATTATATGGTCGATGTCATAGAACCAGATGAGGTTGACAAGGTGCAGATGAGTTGGGTCTACAACGTCGAAGGTACAACTACCATTGTGGTAGTTGCAGTGATCTGGACACCATGAAATGATGAGCATACAACACGAGTCATAGTTCCCATGGATGATGAGATGAATCACATATGATGTTGTGTGTCATCATCATTAGATGGCAGAATAATTTCTGTGATGTTTTTTTTTTTTTTTAGCCAGAGGAGATTCATGCTCTCTTAGCGGCATAATAGGAGTACACACATCTTCCTTTACTTGAAGATTGTGTTGAATGCATAGATAACAAAATGTTTGCAACATAGGGAATATCTCTGTTTCATGGTTATGGCTCGTGTAGATGTTGCGTAGAGTAAATATGCTTAACAAGTAGATGGTATGTGACCCAATACTACTCTCCATGCCAGACGTTGAAATTTGGGGATGGTTGTGCATTGGTGCATTTCTGCACTTCTGACACCTTCGATTCTTTGGTATTGAATGGTATGGATTCTTTGGGGAGCCTTGACTCAACACTACTCTATCCACTCTTAACCTTTCTAGGTATTGACAATTCATAGTGTGGTGAGATTGCGAGCATATCTGACAATAGCAGCACGCGATCTTCTCTTGATTAGAGAGATGGATGTAAGTTATGGGTGTGACCATGCGAAGACTATCGGTGAAATTATTGAGTTCCTGACATTGACTGAACATGTGGTAATTTTTATCACATAGGGAAAATGAGATGTTTGGTTGGTTGTGTACCTTGCTGAGATGACTGGTTTCCTTCGTTTTTATAGGTGTTTGGTGACAATGGGGGGAAGGCCTCATTGCTCCTGGTTGCATAGGTCGTGGTAAATTGAAACTGACTACGTCTTGATTGTTGGTGAAAAATGTGCGCATGATTTCTAACATAAGTTGTAATCGGGGGATGTAGGGAAAATTCCAAGAGTTGTGGTTATCCTAGAAAATAAGACAATATTTTCGCTCTTTGGTTTTCCAATCCCTTTTGATCACCAGAGTGATTGGGTACTGTTAGTGTCAGTTTTTGCAACCTACCACCAGTGATCAAATAGACTCTTATAATGTCATGTTAGGGTCCCATTTTCAATTTTTTGTCATTCCATTAGGTTATCATGCAAAATTTTGGTCACTGGATGTAGATCTAGGTCTCATATTACCCTTTCCAAAGTTTTACTACTTGCTGGCTCATTTCACCTCTCACCTGAGTGTACTATTATGCATGAGTTGTCATCATCATTACACTCATTTTCATCATGGTTTCATTCAGTCTAGAGTCTCCATTAGGTATTAGGGTTACAAACTACAAGAAAAAAGCACATTGGTGAGGGTCATGCTTGTGATGAACCTTAAATGTCACATATGGTGACGGTCATTAAAAAACCGTCACTGTAAGTGTATATAGTGATGGTCCTTTATGGTCCGTCACCAAAGACATTTTCAATGACACTTTTGGTGCGGGTCATTAAAGTCCCATCACTAATTCTCTCTTTGGTGACACTTCTAGTGACGAACTTTTAATGACCCTCACCGATGCTCTTTTTGTTACTTTTGGTGATGGTCAAAAAATGTCTGTCATCATTGATCACTAAAAACCGTCACTGTAAGTGTATATAGTGATGGTCCTTTATGGTCCGTCACTAAAGACATTTCACTTTTGGTGAGGGTCTTTAAAGGCCCATCACTAATTCTCTCTTTTGTGACACTTCTAGTGACGAAATTTTAATGACCCTCACCAATGCTCTTTTTGTTACTTTTGGTGATGATCAAAAAATGTCCATCATCATTGATCATTCCAATGAGTTTTTGATGATTCTATGTGCTTGTTAATATATTTTTTTTCAAAAGATAACGATTTAATACCATTATTTTTGAGCATTTTTTATAATATCTCCAAGGCCATAGTGGTTAGGGTCAGTTAATTTTTTAAGAAGTAATAATCGTGTATCATTTCCCTCAAGTAATGACTAGTCGAATAGATATTTCCTATGATTCAACACATGATTCATATCTATTATGTTTATTATCTAGAAAATTCCATTTAGATAAAGTTCCACTATTGTGTGTAGGAAAAATATTATTTAATACATAATCAAGCTTTGAAAATTCTATTAATGAGAAAGACCTAACAATCCTCAACAATCTGGGCACACCTTAAATTAATGCTTTGGCACACACCAACATTTCTTATTACCCCACATGTCTTGGAACAGCTTTTTACCTAGAACATCTTGTGATGACATTGACGCCCAAGCACAAGGTGGCATGCGTTAGCACAACATGGAACTCTCCTAGCATGTGTTGGCATGCTGCATATAGTCCCTAGCATGCCCTGGAACACCTTGGTTGAATGCATTGACATACATTAGCATTTGGCACACAATGCCACTTGGCATGTATTGGGACCTATTATTAGTGTGCCTAGCATGCCCCTTTTCAAAACAATAAAGTCCTGACTTATTAACCCTCTTATTGGTTCTTCGTTTTGTTGCCTTGACACATATTGATATACCCTGGCACCCTGTGCCACATCCTTAGCACCTAGCATGTATTGGCATATCTTGGCACTATTAATTGGCACATGATATAATTAGCACACCCTGTAACTCCCAAGCACACTTTGGGAATTCTTAACATGCCTTGATATTCCCTAGCATGCCTTACCAATGCTTAGCATACCTTGTCACTCCCTCCTTGGCATGATAGCTAACATTGACCATTAACACTAGTCTCTGGCAGTACATGTTCCTCATATTCATTAAATTCCATGAATTTTTACCTAGTGCTCCCTTAATGTTTTTTCTTAGTACTCCTTAACACTCATAAACATGCATTATCACTCTCTAGCACACCTTAGCACTCTTCAATATTCCCTTCCACTTCATAACATGCATAACACTAGTCCCTGACACATATTAGCGCTTGGCACGTGTTAGCGCTTGGAAAGTCTTAGCATGTATGGAATACATTGAGATGCCTTGGTATGATTTAGTATGGCTTAATATTAAATTTATTTTCGATGATCAATTGTTGGAAAGTAGATGAGAAGAAACAAAAGAATACTTGGCACTTAGAATGCACTAATACTTTGCACTTGGAACCTATTGCTGCCTAGTGTTAGTGTGCCTAGCATGCCCCTCTTGGAAAAGGTAATTGATGACTTATTAACCCTCTTATGTGTTAATTTCCTTGTAATTTAACTTTTTTCTCCCTTTTTTTGTCTTGAAATTCCCTGACACGCATTAAAACACCCTTGCACATCTTGGCATGCCTTATCACTTGGCACATCTTAGCATGTCTGACATGTATTCCCACTGTCTGGCACATCAAGGGGGTGAAGAGAGATGTAGTCCTAAAGTAGGTCGAGTACGAGGGCCGATTAAGGGTTGCTAAAGGGAGGTCATGATCATCCTCCAAGAGCAAGATCATCATGTGAGGGTTCAAAACAATGTTGCATACCTTAATGGTCAGTTTGTGCTTGGAAGTAGGATGAAATATTTTTGGTTCTCTTCTGGCAGATCAAGCTTAAGAGAGGTTTCTCATGAGAATATGGGCATGTCATTTCAATGGTGTCTTTGTGTGAAGGACACATCAAATTCTGAAATGTTGAAATTTGTAACAAGAAACAGTGAGATTGGAAAACATAAAGGAAAAAAAAAAATGCACCCACACTCATGAGGAATTTTGATGCACCAGGAGTGAGGAATGTGGGGCGTCTAATTTATTTTTCCCTTAAATAAATTGGACAATAAATTGTAATTTCATCTCATAACAACTTGTGTCAATTAATTAAGTCATGATGACCGAGTTAGCTCAAGAAATTCGAGTTGAGGGTCTAATATGAGGCATCTAGAGGGATTATAATATTTTTGGGGTCTAGTTGAAGTTGATGCATTAGTGGGGTGTAAGTGTAATTAACTCAATTAAATGAGTTAAAATCAGTTTAACTAGTTCTAACTGAGTGATGAGCTAGGGAGAGGTCCAGTGAATTAAATTAGATTTAATTCAAAATGAGTGATCAATCAGATAACTGATAATTCACTATTAATAGTTGCATGCATGTCAGTTTTGAGGAATACCCAGTTGAGACAGAGGTTAAAGGGAACATAACTATCAGTTTTATTTAGAGAAAGTTTCCCATGTGCAATTATAAAGTCATTGGGATGCCATGATGGATTGCGCAATCAAGGAAGACTGATTTTCCTAATTAATAAGGAGTTAATTCCCTAGGAATTGCACGAGTAAGGCAGGCTGAAGTAAATATTATAATTGGCTAAGTACTAAACCGAGTTTTCCTAGATCAACGGGAGACAATTAACAGAGTGCTAGAGAATCTCATGAGAGATTAAGCATTGTATTTTTCAATGATTCCTTGACTTAATACACAATAGAGATAGAGGAATTTTGATTAGTTGCTTTCCCCAAATACATCATTTTGTTGTGCGATCGATAATTTATTTCTCTTACTTATATATGATTGTGCGATTGTGTTTTGTTTTCGTAAATTGTAGGAAGGATTTAGTATCTTGTTTTAGTAGATTACGAGATCAGATTGAATCTCGTTGGTTAGATTTTCTACATGGTATCAGAGCAGGAATTTTTTGGGCAGTGAGTTTGTAGAGAATATTTGAATATTTTGGTGTAAAATTTTCGAAAACAAATAGAATATTTGGATTCCTTGCGAAAATCTACCCAAATGGAAAAATAATAGGTCAAATCGGAGCTCGGATGAGGTAGATATCATCAATTTAAAATCAACTCTTTTTTAGAAAATTTTTGTAACTTTGGGAAAATTACACTGTGCGTGAGTCAAGAACCTATATGCACTTGAGGTACCAGATGCATGCAAAGCTTTGAGGAGAAAGGCAGAAGTTAGAGACTTGGTGGTTTAGAGGGAGCATAAATTACCTTTCAACATGCATCCTCATGAGAAGTAGTCTCATAAGGTTGTGGAGTAGCTGCCACAATTGGAGAAGCAGAGAGGAGACCAAGTGGAAGTGTCCACTCAAGCAGAGACCTCCATGAGGGGGAAATTTCGAGCCAGATGGGAAGAGGGAGTAGCCATACCTTGAGGTGTAAGGTGGGGTTATGTGTAGACATAATCCCAAGATAAGAAATTTGGGCAATGTCCATTGAGATGGCGTGTCTGATGGATCAAACCTGGCTATGAGGAGCCCATAGTACAGTAGTAGTAGGAAGGATCAGTTAGATTGATGTAGTCAGATGTCAGAAAGATAGAAAACATAGTGACAGATGTCAAACACTGGAGCACAAATAGAGTTAGAAATAGTTCAAAGGGCACGGATGCATATGTCAGCAGCAATGCAGAGAATCCAGTACTAGATAGGTGCAGTAGCTAGCAGTAGTTAGAAGAATGTGATGACAGATGCATTATACTGATTCAGTTTTTCAGAGGCTATTCAGTTTCAGGAGTTGCAGGTGCAAACAACACTAGATAAATGTAGCATGCAGAACATTACAAAGGTACCAAATGGGGATTGATTGAATTCCTTTTCTTGTTGAGAGGGAGTGTTGAAATTTGCAACAAGAAACAGTCAAATTGGTAACTAGAAAGGACAAAAAAAATGCACCCACACTGGTGAGGAATTTTTATGTACTAGGAGTGAGGAATGTGAGGCGTCTAATTTATTTTTCCCTTAAATAAATTGGATAATAAATTGTAATTTTGTCTCATAACAACTTGTGTCAATTAACTAAGTCATGGTGATTGAGTTAGCTCAAGAAATTCGATTTAAGGTGATCGAGGTGGATATTGGTGGCCACCAGCCTATTCCACTTGGGCCCTCGCCATTGTCTCTTTCAGTTTTTTCAGTTTCCTTAATTATAGCACAATTTACTATTTCTATTAGTTTTTCAGGTCCTAAACTTTTGAAGCCATTTTGAGGCCCAAATGATGTTTTTTGGGCATGAAAGGTTTGGTGATTTCATATAAATCATATTATAAGTTTTAGTCCTCAGAGAGATATTTCTAACGAGGTATCATGTGTGTCAAAGGAAGATCATATGACCAAGTTACGACCCCGGGAAGTTGGCTGCCCAACTAACCCCAACGGGGCCCATAAAATATTGGTGTTACATCTCCTCAGGATAAGGTTTTGGTTGTTTAGGGTTTTATCTTATTTTAAATAACAAAAATACCCTTGATCCTTATTGTAACACAGTTCAGAGGAACATAACTATCAGCTGTATTTATAGAAAATTTCCCATGTGAAATTATAAAGTCATTGGGATGCCATGATGGATTGTGCAATCAAGGAAGCTTGATTTTCATAATTAATATGGAGATAATTCCATAGGAATTGCGTGTGCAAGGCAGGTTGAAGGAACACTGAGAATTGGCTAAGTACTAGACCAATTTTTCCTAGATCAGCAGGAGACAATTGGCAGAGTGTTGGGGAATCTTAAGAGAGATTAAGCATTGTGTTGTTTCATCATTCCTTGACTCAATACAAAATAGAGATAGAGGGTTTTGAGCAGTTTATTCTCCAGATACATCTTGTGTTGTGCGATTGATAACTTGTTTCTCTTACTTATATGTGATTGTGTGATTGTGTTTTGTTTCCACAAATTGTAGGAAGGATTCGGTATCTTGTTTTAGTACATGATTACAAGATCAGATTGAATCCCATTGGTTATATTTTCTACATGAAATAGAAGAGAGGGTTGATACCATCTTGCCTTGTGTTGGTTAGTAGGCCGCAAGGTCTGTGATAAAGACCAACATAAATGGAGGAGATCTTGCACTATAATTTAGAGCCATAACAGAAGTCGACGCAGGCGTAATATTGACTGAGTTAACCCTAGTTTGAGGGTCGACATTGAGTGTTACACCATTTTTTGGTCATCTAACCCATTATCATTAGATGCACCCAAGTAACCCATGTAAGACTAATTTTACCCTAAGTAAAATTTCTTTCACCATGTAAAATAACATTTGTCAATATTTCCTAGTCATATTTAACCCAAAACAAGGAAATTAATTAAATAAATCATTATTTATTTAATTATTTCCTAGGCATAAGTTATTCAAATCATTATTTAAATAATATTCCTAGTTAAATTTGACTAAATCATTTGTAAATAATTAAATAAATCATTATCTATTTAATTATATTCCCACCATCTCCATAAAATAATAAATAAATCATTTATTTATTTATTGTTTATAAATAAAGGAATTGACCCAAGTCAAATGACCTTTTCCCTCCAACAAATATAATAAAATATTCCTAAAGGGTGATTCTAGAATTTGATTAATAATATTTTATTCATGCACCGAGTTCTAGAACACCCCAATATTTTGTTATAAAGAGAAGGGTTTTCCCCATTCATTGGTCACCTCCATTACATTAGATCACTCTGGATCTACTCTTGGTCACCATTTTCCATTTTTGTCTTGTGAGCTCCCATTGAGTTCTATGTTTATCTGGGTTTTCTACACCAATAAGAGAGAGGAATTTAGATCTGAAACAATGCAGACTTTCAAGAACCCATCCCATTGAGGAGAACTGGAAAACACCTTTCTTGTTTTCCTCTCAGGTGCCCCCTCTTAATATAATACAAAAATTCTTTCAAATACATTGTTCTTGTCTTGTCTATTGGATACATGGAGCCATATTTTACTTTATCTGCTTAATGTCTTTTATGCTTAGATCTGGATTTGTGCAGTATTATTTGGATCATATAATTGCAGATTTAAAGATGTTTAGTAGCCATAATCGATGTTAGGGCTATTTTTATGCATAGCTAAAGTGATATTTTACGACGAAAGATTCATACTAACAATTGGCGACTCCACATGGGTTTTATTTTGCGACCACTTTCGTTTTATCTATTCCTGCATATCTAGTTGTTTCAGACCCTAGGGTTTCTCTTTAGTTTTCTATTTTTCCTATTTTTATGGTGATTTTCACCTCTAAAACCCTCAAACATTCAAATTTTTAACTTCTGTGTGTTTCTGGCCTTATTGTGCAGGTGACAGACATCAGCCACAACTGAGACGACAAATTTTTCTGAAATCTGCCGCCGAGAGACCCGGATCTGAAGGTCACACTTATCAGCCCAAAAATTGTGACCTGGCCTTGAGGTCGCACTTTTCTGCCCTAAACCTATGACCTGGAATACAAACAGGTCAGAACCTGCGACCTAAACCTTTTTCTGCAATTTTCCAGAACTCTTTCTAGGTTTGTCTGAAGCTTCTGTCAGGGTTTTCCAGCCTCTGTCTCCACCTGTTTAGACCTGTTTCTGATCTGTTTCACTCAACTAAGTGGGAATCTTGCCCCTTAGGGCTCTAGTACCCTCCACTTTTTGTGGGAGAGTTTTTGTTGTTTCAGAAGTCTGAATTTCCAGGGTTTCAACCCTTTTTCTTTTAGATCTGATACCTCATTTTTAGATCCCTTTAGATCAGCTCTTCTCCCTTTCAAATCACCTCATATAGTTTTGTTTGGGTTCATTTCTAGGGCCGCCTCCTTGTCCCTTCTATTTTTAGCTGATCTACTCCTTTTCAACAGCAACCTTGCCTCTGCCTCTTTGTTGTTCTCTGCACCTCTTTTCAGCAGATTTCCCCTTTAGATCCCCATCCCTCCCAACCTTAGATCTATTGGCCTCTTTTTCACGTGCTTTGCTTACTTTTTCCCTCTTATAGACTAGTTTTGAGAGACCCGCCTTCTTGGGTTAGATTGATGCATTGGTAGTTGTTAATTTTCTATTCTTTTAGTCTTATTTACCGCAGATTTATTTTCAGTTACACAACACACTTTTTCTTTTACTCTCAAAATGTCTGGGTTTAAAAAATTAAAATTAACGCACGCCACACACTGACCCTATGTGAAGAAGAGCCTGGTTAACACTTCCTGGCAAAGCCTTAAAAATCAATTGACACTGCACCTCTCTGCCCTTGTTTCGACATTGATCTCACTTGATTTTACCCCTCCCTGCCCCTGTTGGTTTTCTTCTTCCCGTCATCATTGCGCCTCCAAGGAATTTGTCCCAAAGACATCTTGGCCTTCACCCTCAGTTTCCAGTTGGTCAACTTCCTCCTTCCCGTCGTCATCGAGTAATTCCTCCCCCGAGTCCGCACTCCGACTCTTCTTCTGATTGTTCGGGTTCTCCCCCTTTTACTTTCGCCATGTCTACTTCAGGTCCTACTACTAGCAGCAACCCCAGTTCTACTGCTGGGTTTGTTTCCAGTGGAACCACTATGGGACCTACCTAGACTACCCCTTTGCTCCCTTATTTGGCCGGCCTCAGTCTCCCCGATTTCAATCAGCTGATTAACGATTCTATCCGCCACGATGTCAGTTGGCCTGCTATGCTAACCAAGCTCCCCTCCGACATTCCCAAGTTCGAAGGCCTTGCTAGTGAGGATCCCTCTAACCATATTTGATATTTCCACATGTGGTGTTCCTCCAATTCCATCACCGATGACTCCATCCATCTTTGATTGTTCCAACGCACGCTTATTGGCGAAGCTTATAAATTGTATGTTGATCAAGCCACCTCTTCCCATACCACCTTTGTGACCATTTCCCAAGCCTTTTTATCTAATTTCTAGCTCCCTCTCCGATACAACACTGGTACTAAACTCTTAACTTCTTTCCATCAATCCTCTTTGACCAGCCTTTCCGCTCATGTCTAGGAATGGCGACGAAGACGAAGCTTGTGTCGCGCTCCCCCCTTTAAAGATCGGTTTTACATGGACTGGTTCCTTTTCTCTCTCTTACCTCCCATTAGCAAAGATGTCACCTCCCATTTTCCCCAAACCGAAGAAGCCGCCCTCCAAATAGCATTGAAATATGACCTTATCTATGCTCAATCTGGTTATGTTTATACCATCCTTCCTGACCTCCCCAAGCCCGGTGGCACTAATTCCTCGGGGGCATCTCACTCTACCAATGGTATCATTGGAGCCCTGTCACATACCCCTGCCCAACCTCTTCTGGGCTATGGTTTCTCTCCGGGAGGGGCGAGCCCCTTAGGCCCTTTCCCCCCTCTAGGTAGCATGTATCCAGGATACGGCATGCCTCCTCCTTTTTCTCACACTCCTGCTTACCTCAATGTTGCCCATCCTACCCCTTATCCGTACCCACAGCTTGGTGTCCCAGCTCCTCTAGCATTTGGACCTCCCACTCCCTTTCCTTCTCCGCCCCCACAACTGCACTTACTACCCCCTCTAGGGAAAGTATTTGCACAGCAGGGAGCACCTAATATTCTTCCTTCTCAAAGAAAGAGGAAAGGCACTCAATCCACTTCTGGTAACCATGGATCCAATCCTTCCAGTATTGACTCTACCACTGCCAACCAGCCACAGGGCTCCCAACCCAAGCCGGACAGGCCGCTTTGCACCAATAAGCCTTGTTCATGTTGCAGTGTTTATGGCCATTACACTCACGATTGTCCCTTATTACCCCAAATGCGGCAGATGTGGGAGGCTTAGGCCACCGTGCGGGGACAACACTCCTCCCCTACTGTCCCTCCCAATCTAGCTACTTCTCAACCCGCAATATTTACCGATCCTTTCCCTCAACAAGGATTCATGGCCACTCAACCACCTCATGCCCCAGTAACCACTCAACCTTCCCCTTCTGGTTCCTCTGATTACCAGATTCTCGTGATGGCCTCTGACCAACCTCTCACCGTCGACCTTAACCTTCAAACTCGGTCTCATCAGTATTCCATGCCTCCCGTTCCGTTTGTCTCTGAGTCTCCATCTTTCGGTCCTTCAGAGCCTCTATCGACACCCAATGGTCTCTTGCAACTCCCTCTGCCTAAAGCTGAGGTTCCTCCCGAGACTCCTAAGGGACCATTACGCCGAAATGCTGCCTCTGGTCAAGTTTCCCCTTCATATAGCGTAGTAGATGATCTGGCATAATATCCAGCTGCCATTTCAACATGGGAACTCCTCCAATTGTGTCCTTCTCACAAGAAGTCTCTACTATCTATCGTGGGTGCTGTAGATCCTGTTGATGACCAATTGATTGTTTTCGACACCCGTCAGTCAGACCATCCCCCTCTTCCTCCTTCGGTTGCTTTCCAAATCCCAGTCAACATCTGAAATGCCAATGTTGCTCGGTTTATTATTGATGGGGGGGAATATACCTGTGTGATGTTTACTTCAGTTTGGAGACAACTCGGATCCCCTGAGCTGGCCCCTTCCACAATCACCCTCCGTGCGTGGGATGGCCATGCTTCCCAGCCCATTGGCCTATTCTGTAATTGTCCTATCACCCTTGCAGGCAAGACTATTTTTGTCGATGTTGAAGTTATCGACGCCCCTCTTGACTACAACATTCTTTTGGGGCGTAGTTACACCTATGCCATGTCTGTTGTCCCATCCGTAGTCCACCGCAAGATGTTCTTCCCTCATAATGGAAATATTGTCACGATTGACCAGTTGACTTACCATGAACCAAAATATCAGACCTCCCCTGAGTCCACCATCTCTACTGTCACCAATAAGACAACTATTGATTCGTTGACCAGTGTTTCCCCTGGCATCTATAAATACTCCTCCTTCCTTGGAACCTTTTTAGACCCTCCTCCTGTACCCAATCCTAGCATGGTGAATGTTTGCATGATGCAATGTTCTTGGGCTGACCTCGCACAACCCACTTTGCCTAGTAAGCAAACACACCCTCACCTAACCCCACCAGCTCCTAGCCCTTCGCCCCCGCTAGCCCACCTTCTTCCATTGGAATCTCCTTCCCCGAACATTCCCCTTAGCCATTTCCCTGCTGGTCAGATTCCTTTCCTTGCTCCCCCTCCTAGCGCTCATTCCGTCCCTATCTTGGCTACCCTATCCCTCCCCAACTTGACCTTGGGTATACCCGTCTAGTACCTAGACCCCCTAGCCACTACCCTGCCTGACCAACCCAAGCCTTATCTTACTTTGACCCCAGTTCAACTGATACCCATGTCTTCTCCCGCTGCACCTGTACCTCAGTCCCCTCATCAGGAACCACCACCTGTGGCGACGATGTCAGGTGCCACTAGAAAAACTCGCAGGGGGTATCCAAGGACAAAGTCACCTCGACAACTTCTCCTCGACCTCCAAAGCATCCCATCCAGTGTGCCTTGTGCGATGTTGTCGGACATGCTACCCATACTTGCCCTCAATTACCACATCTCAAAACCATGGTCAATGAAACGTTTCCAGAATCTGCTATTCCTGAAGTCTATGTCACCATACCCAATTATCTTCCTAAACTTAAACACTTGCGCACCAATCACCCTTTTTCTTTGTGTGATTTCCATGGACATTATACCCATCTTTGCCCCCGCCTTGATGAGTATCACACTTCTTTAGCCACATACCGCCAATTCAAAGCCGCACTTGCCCGTCATCCTTCTTCCCTAACACCAGACCCCCTGTCTCCCCCAATTACCATTCCTCATCCTGATACTAAAATGACCGAACCTTCAGCCACTATTTTCTACCTTTCCTCATCCCCGCGTTTCCCGGCAACCGAACCATTAGTGCCTTCCCCCGACGGTTTGCTTACCCACTCATCTGTTCGCTCTGCTATCTCCCCTCATGCTAACACACATGTGAACCTTCCCCCTCAAAATCAGGTGTCTCATATTTCTACCTCCTCAGATGCTCCTATTCCACCTACTCTTCTCATCTTTCAGACCGATGAAGACATCATAGAAGCCATGACCGCACCTGATTTTCCATGGGACGATATGCACCATAGTGCATACTTCCTACCACACCAGTCCCATGACCAATATGCCCTCGAATCTAAAGACTTCATTCTCTATCAACTTGATTGGCTCAAAAACCCCATCCCTGCACCTAACGCTTTGGAAGAAGGAAATATGGCTAATATCTCTCCTACCATCAAAATCGACATTTGTGTCAAACCAGGTATTGAATAACATATCACCATGGGTGCCCAATGCACTCCGGAAGAAATTGAAGCCTACACCAAACTCTTCAAATAATTCCATGATATTTTCACCTGGTCATACTCAGAAATGCCTGGACTCGATCCTGCCATTGTTGAACATCACATCGACACATGGCCTGATGCCATTCCGGTCCGTCAAAAGTTGAGACCCATTCATCCTTCTAAACGAGAAACCATCAAAGCTGAAATTGATAAGCTTTGGCAGGCTGGTTTCATTTACCCCATCAAATATACCACTTGGGTATCTAAGCCATTTACCGTCCTCAAAAAACAAGGCACTACGTGTTTGCACCGACTTTCATGATCTGAATAAAGCTTTTCCCAAAGACAAGTTCCCCACACCATTTATTGACCAAATCATCGATGAGTGTGCGGGGCATGAGATTCTCTCCTTTATGGATGGCTTCTCTGGATACAACCAAATTGTTATCCGTCGTGCTGATCAACTTAAAACTGCGTTCATTAGTCCGTGGGGCACTTTCACATACCGAGTCATGCCATTTGGCCTTAAAAACGCCAGCGCCACCTTTCAATGAGCCATGTCTTATTGTTTCCATGACCTAGCTCATATAATCCTTGCCTATTTAGACGACCTTATTGCACATTCTAAACATCGGGCGCAACACTTTCATGACCTGCGTACCATTTTTCTCCGATGTCGAAAGTATAACATTCGCCTTAATCCATTGAAATTTGTCTTCTGTGTTCCCGTCGGTCGTCTCCTTGGCTTCATCATGTCTAAAGATGGGATAAATCTCGACCCTTTGAAGGTTCAAGCCATTCTTGAACTTCCTATGCCTCGTACCCTATGCCAGCTACAAAGTCTCCAAGGCAAAGCTAATTTTCTTCGCCGATTCGTTCCTGACTACGCCACTACTACACATGGCTTCCTTAGACTTCTTTTCTCTCACACCCCATTTGTCTGGGATACACATGCTCAAGAGCCTTTTGATGCCCTCAAGCATGCTCTCACATCCGCTACCTTGATCCGTCCTCCTGACTTTGACCGAGATTTCATCCTATACATCTCCGCTTCGACCTATTTGGTTGCTGGTGTCCTTATCCATGAGGATGATAACGGTATTGAACATGTGATCTATTATGTCAGTATGAACCTTGCCGGTCCACCTGTGTCCTACTCACATGAAGAAAAATTAGCACTAGCTATCGTGTTCTTGGTCCAAAAACTACGTCATTATATCCTCATGCGTTCCACCAAGGTTGTGACTGATTCCTACCCCATGGCTTTCCTATTGAGTCGCCACATCCTCAGTGGGAAGTATTATCATTGGGTATTTATCCTCCAAGAATTTGACCTTGAATTTGTCACCCCAAAAAAGCAAGAAAGGTTTAGTCCTCGCTGAACTCATTTCTGATTTGCCTACAAGGATGCAATATACTCCCATTAATGATGCTCTTCCCGATGAACATTTGTTTGTCATCACCACCAACGACCCTTGGTACAGTGACATCCTTACTTACTTGCAAACCCAAAATTTTGCCCTTTATCTTGATCGTGATGCTCGATGACGTATCCGACACCAAGCCTCTTGCTACCTTCTCATTGGCGATGACCTTTATTGTCGTGGAATAGATATTGTCCTTCGTCGTTGCCTCACACACGCTGAAGCTGAGCAAGTCCTCAATGCCTGTCATAGCGGCGCTTGTGGTGGCCACCTCTCTGGTCTCGCCACCACCCAAAAAATCATGCGTGTTGGATATTTTTTGCCTTCTCTCTTCCGTGATTGCATTGAAGCAACCAAACACTGTTCCAATTGCCAACACTTCGCCCCCAAGGCGCGAGCTCCTCCCGCCTCTCCATCCTGTCGTCACAGCTGGTTCTTTTTGTAAATGTGCCATTGAATTTATGGAATGTCAACCTCCCTCTACTGGTGACCACAAATATATCATAGTGGTGGTTGACTATTTCACTAAATGGGCCGAAGCAATGCCAACATTCAACAATACGGTAGCCACTGTAGCCCTCTTTTTCTTTAACCATGTCATTACTCGATTCAGAGTTCCAAAATAGTTAGTCTCGGACCATGGCCGACATTTTGAAGATCATATTTGGCATGAGCTATCCTCCCTATTGTGTTTTGAGCACCAATATTCATCTTCCTATTACCCCCAAGGTAGTGGCCAAGTTGAAGCGGTCAAAAAAATTCTTAAGACAATGCTTCAACGAACAGTGAATAAGCACAAAACCAATTGGCGTCTCATGCTCTTCCCTGCTTTGTGGGCTTATCGTACTTCTATTAAAACTGCCACCAGTTGCACTCGTTTCCACCTTGTCTTTGGCGAGGAGGCAGTCTTACCAATCGAGTGTGAAATCCCTTCCCTTCACTTGGCCTTCGAACTTCTCCCTGATACCCAACCTCTAGAACAACGACTTATCATGCTCGAGCGTGCCTCTGAAGACCGTCGTGTTGCATTACAAACTCTTGAAGTGACCAAAAAGTGCACCAAAGCTCAGTATGACCGAAAAGTCCACCCTCGTACCTTCCATGAAGGTGACCTTGTTCTAATCTATGACCAGGCCCACGATACCCTCAGTCATGGGAAGTTTGACTCATTATGGCTAGGTCCTTACATTATCAGTAAAGACCTTGGTAAGGGGGCATATCTTCTAGAGGACTTTGAAGGCCACATCCTTCCTAATCCTTGTAATGCACTCTATCTTAAGAGATATTACCCTTATCATTTTCCATTCGAAATGCATGTTTTATTTTCTTCTAGATAGCCAGCATCTATTTGTTTTGCATTTCACTACTTCACCAGGACATCTCTTGTCCACGAAGCCTTACTTCACCTCCCCTCAAAATCAGATTTTCTCACTTACAACACATGTCATTGGGGGCACCGACTTGCCTCTATACTCATTCCTGTTCGTGTCAATTTCCGTCATGAGATACCATTTTGTACTCATGTTTTTTATGATTCCCTTTGGATCATCCCCCATTTCATTATCATCACTAATATCCATTTGTTCGTCACTCTACTATTTTACCTTGTGCCTTAGTTGGGGTTCCCTTATTGCCTCACCTATGGCGGACCTACTTCTGTCGACATCAACTCATTTACTCCAGAAGCCAGGTCTAGGGGGCAATTTACCTTGGTTCGAGCTCTTCTCAGCATGATCGTGATCTATACACTTGATGGTCCAGTGATGCAGCAGTAGCTATTGGTGATTCCTGGGCGTGTGTGAGATGTCTCAACCCTCGTGAGGGGGTGGCCCTGTAAGTAGCCCCCCACATGCCTGGATGACTTCTTCATTTCCGCTCTTGATGCAACTTCTCTCATTTGATGATATCGACCTCAACCGCTTGCAGCGCCTCTTCGATTTGCATGTATCATTCATATTTTGTGAGCCCTTCCCCGTGTGTAGGGGGCATTCGGGTGTATTTGTATCTCATGTACTAAAATATTCTTGAATAATTCCTGAAGGTTATTCTAGGCATCACATGTATGTGGGATTCATCATTTTATTTATCTGGCTCATGTTTAGGCCAACACATTATTCATTATTGCATTCCATGGTTTTCCGGGCGCCTTATTCTTTGTACTATTGTATCGACGGGCATAGGTATGCCTCCCCCGCTGCCTTTAACACTGGTACCACTTCATCACCTAGAGACTTGGTGCACCTATAAGTCTCGTCTCTTCCAGGTCTAGTCCTTTAGCACATTAGACTACATTACATTTCTCTCTCTAACTTCCCTCTTGATGCCTAGTGATTGAGTTCTTACAACGTACTTCAGTCATATGATTTGCTTCTAACACTCGTACGTTGGGGGGAAATCCGTTACACCATTTTTTGGTCATCTAACCCATTATCATTAGATGAACCCAAGTACACCATGTAAGACCAATTTTACCCTAAGTAAAATTTCTTTCACCATGTAAAATAACATTTGTCTATTATTTCTGGTCATATTTAACCCAAAACAAGGAAATTAATTAGATAAATCCTTATTTATCTTATTATTTTCTAGGAATAATTATTTAAATCTTATTTAAATAATATTCCTTGTTAAATATGACTAAATCATTTGTAAATAATTAAATAAATCATTATTTATTTAATTATCATTCAACCAGTTCCTCAAAATAATAAATAAATCATTTATTTATTTATTATTTACAAATAAAGGGATTTGACCCAAGTCAAATACCTTTTCCCTCCAACAAATATAATAAAATATTCCATAAAAGGTGGATCTAGATTTGGTTAATGTTATTTTAATCATGCACCAAGATCTAGAATGATCCAATATTTTGTTATAAATAGGAGGGTTTTTCCTACCATTCTTCACCTTTTGTTGCCTATTAGATCACTCTGGATCTATACACTTGGTCCCATTTTTCCATCATTTGCTGTGTGAGCTCCCATTGAGCTCTATTCTTTGCATTGGGTTTTCTACACCAATAAGAGAGAGAAATCTTAGATCTGAAGTGCTGAGGACTTCCAAGAACCCATCCCACTGAGGAGAATTGGATACGCCTTCTTGTTTTCCTCCCAGGTGCCCGAATAATACAAAAATTCTTTCAAAAATTGTTCTTGTCTTGTCTATTGGTATATGGAGCAAACCCTTATTTTTCCTGCTTAATGTCTTTCCATGCATAGATCTAAATTTGTGCGAGTATTATTTGGATCATCTAATTGCAAATTTAAAGATGTTTGGCGACCATAATCGATGTTAGGGATATTTTTTATGCGTAGCTAGTGATATTTTATGACGAAAGATTCATACTAACATTGAGATCTGAATTTCATGTCAAGATTCAGTCAAAGAAATGCCCAGAATCCATGGATCCATATGAGCTAGGTCAAGTCTCTTATGGAGGAAAGAGTCGTGTTTTTTCTATGTGTGGATAGGGTTTTTTCTACAACAATTAGAAGTACATAAATATAATGCCCTAGTTAGGACAGTTTCCTAGCATGTTTACTACATAAGGTATGACCTTAAGACTGTGACAAATTTGCGTAGAAGAAGATGGGCTGTGAACCTTAGAGCGAGGTTTATTTCTGCAATAAAGACCGCATATCTGGAAGATGGTTTGCAGATTTAGTATGTGTGGAGACAACAGATTCAAAGGAGGGTGGAACCTAAGCAGAAGATTGAGCATGCAGAAGAAATGTGCCATATGAAGAATGGATTAGCATGCAAAGGAGTTGATTTTGGTGGACTTTCCATAGATTTTTAGACAAAGATCTGAAGAAACCTATAAAAAATTAGTAAATGGACTATTAGTGGCTGATTTCTGACCCTAGTTCAGTAATCTACAGATTGTTAGAAGTATGATAAGAGGAGTAGTTCATATTTGCTCATAGATTGGACAACAAATATAAAATTTTTGATACACAAGAACAATGATCTTTAGAGGTCTCAAACCATTGTTAGGTGCCATATTTGAAGAGCCCTATATGAAGACAATATTGTGGGCCCTAGATTAGTAAAAAGAATTGACTGTGGTTGGGAAGATTGATGGTAGGCCAAGTACAATTGGAGGGTTGTTAGGTTATTGTCAAAGAAGAGCCCTAACTCTTGTTCTGGTGAAGGACAACAAAATTGGTAGAAGGGAAGGTTTATAGGGCCTAAGGATGTGCAGACTTTGAAGGACTAAAGTAACAATCAAGTCGGCCAACCAACTAGCCCTAGTACACTATATTGTACAGGATTGATTAAGTGAGAAGAAGGGCAGCCTCCATAGCCCTGGACTTCTCATCTTGGAGCTGTAGTATGGAAAAAGCGGGCATAACAAAGGGTTGTTCACAAATGGAATTGTGAACAACTTGTTACCACTCAAACTAGTAGTGGATCTAAAAGGGGTTCCTAAGAGGGAAACTGCTAGGACAAGGGAAACGATGGAGGCTTAGCCCATTGTCACGACAGCTAAGCTCCTTGCTCTTCACGGACTTTCACCGATGGGTGGAGCCTCGGTAGTTTAGGAAGTCACTTGTAGAGTATAGGTCAATGAATAGGTGGGAAGTGACCCTTGAAACCCTTTCCCTAAGATAAAATAAAGAGTGGGGCTTGCTTTCCTTTTAAGCAAGGGAATTATCTTATAGGGAGAGAGGAGGGGGATTGAAGGGTTGAGGGAGAAGAATAAGACTTATGAAGGAAGTTCTCAATCCCTAAAATCCTTTGGGAACTTGGATTCCCAAATGGTTCTTGATGAAAGGCCTTTGAAACCAAATGGGACCACAAGGGGCCAAGTGGACCCAACTCAAGTTCGGGGATGGAATTTAGTAACCAATGATGTTCCTATCCTATACAAGGTGATGGGAAAGGATCAGACAAGTTTTTTTACTTCAATAGGTCAAATTGATCCTACTAGGTTCTATCCTTGGGAACACCTAGGAAAAACTTGATCCTAAAGCTAGGGCTTGAGGTATCCGGAGATTCCATCGTTGGAATTGGCCCAAGTTCTGAGGAGAGTGAGGGCACCCAGCAATGCAGCTGTCTCTAGGAGATAAAATTTTTTCTCTAGCTAGATTCCTGGGAAATTGTTGCCCTAGGTGACCTAATGGGGCTAGACCTAGGGAATGTGAAAATTTCTTAATCTAAGAAACCCTATTGTAGTATCTTGATTTACTTCTCCTACTTGAATTAAGTTACAAGTTAATTTCTGAAATATTCAATAACTTAGCGAAGTAAAATGTAAATACAACTAGCAACCTACACATATAGATCAAATACTGAATAACATGCTCATAGACGAAGTGACACATGGATTTTTCCGGAAAAATATCCCCGGAAAAAACCCAACGTGGGAAAACTGGTGCAGCTAACTCTAGAGGGTTTTCATTATTATGCAAAATCTAAGTACAACAATCCTGGGCACCAAAATTGGTTCACCCAACAGAGAAATAAAAACGACAGTAATACGCTGCTCTGAATCCCTTTACGTCAGCCTAACTGGCCTACATCAGCCTCTGCGCTGCTCAGTAAGGGCCTGCGTCACACCAGAAGGGCTTACACTACACCCGCGCTGCCCTGACTAGGCCTGCGCGGCTCCTGCTGCCTCTGCGCTACCCATGTTGAGCTCTAGCTGGATTGCGTGGCTCCTGCTACCAATATTTCTCTGGCTGGATAGAATGCTTAAGAAGAAAAAAAATAGGTAAGAAAGAAGGATCTGGCCAAAGGCAACGCATAACAGTAAAAAAAATTGAATAAATGAAATGAAAATAGATCAATATCCACAAATAAATGAAATAGCTCAATGGGACTAGAGAGTAAAATATTTGACAACAACAATAAGTGCTTATAGAATCAGATAAGAGAACAAAGGAGACTAATTCATGAGGTTAAAATGTTATATAATTGTTGGCACAAGAAAACTGTAAAATTGTTAGAGTAAATCTCTGCAGGTACTGTTAGTTGGTGACCATCGATAACCATTTCATTTCATAAAATACCCTGATGAATGGGCCTTACAGGCTATTTGTGTATACAAACGCCACAGAAGTTGTGTGATGTAAAAATATTCACACTATATTGAAGAAAACACCAACCAAATAAGGATGACATTTCAAATGGGGCAAGAAACAATAGAAAGATAGAAATTGAAAAATTTTAAACGCTAGGGAAACATGAAAGAAACTAGGTAGCATGGTAGAAAGCACAACAAAGAAAATTATAAAAATGGGAAACCCTACAAATTAGCACCCATCCAAACATCACCACAATTTTTTCTTCAACTCTAAATCTCCAAATCGATCAAATTATATCCTATATTCAAACCTGATTCTCTCTGTTAGGCATTCTGAAGATAAGGCTGAGAACATACTATAGAACCATCACCTACATGTTGTCATGATCTTATTCTATGACCAGAAAACCTACTTTCGTGAAGACATAGAAAGGTAAACACTCTCAACCAAGATTTTCCATACAGCCCAGGTTGAGCAACCACATATCATCACCAGCTTTTTCTGTTCAGATTTGTAACTTAGAAGAGCTTTGTCTAACCACCTTCGGGTTGCTCCCAGAGTCACCCAGGCAAGCCCTCTCAACATCATCCTCTTCCATCTTTGTGTCACTATCTCCCTCTCTTACCCTTCTCTACCTCTCTCACTACTCTCCCTCTCTCTCTCTCCATTCCTTCTCTCCCCTCTCCTTCAGTTTATCTCCATCTCTCCCTTGTGACTCCCCTTGTCTCGCCACCTCTATCAATCTTTGTCTTTATTATTCCTTCTCATATATATCCATAGTTAATATATATCATGACATATTGGGACCTACGATTGGGTTAATTACACCTTGTTGGAAAGGTTAAAATGGTTAATCTTCAATAGACAAAATGTAGATCAAATATTTCATCAAAAAGAGGGAACCATACCCTATCTTCCAGGCTATTCCTATTAGTCGCTTGGCCTCTTCTTGCTCTCACATGAATGTAGTCTTGCTTGACTGGTACATAAGAAGGTTTCGCATTATCAACTATTTGTTTGGGACAACTTTTAGTTGTTTCAACATTGCTACATTCTTCAAGCTTATCCGTTAAACCATCTAAGTCTTTTGTACTCTCTTCAACTTTGTAGTGCTTTCCATTCCTCTCAGTCACATATGTTTCCTTGGTCTATTAAGGGACAAGGTCGATAACATCAGGATGTTTTTTCAATAAAAAAGGGTATTTCCAGGACACAGTCAGGTGGAGCAAGAGTATAAGAGCCAAATTTCTCATGAATGTGGGACACTCGAACTTAAGATTTTCTAGAGTAGTCATGAGGTGCAGTTTGGTTATTAAGACTTCATCAGATGGCCATTCTCCAGACTTAAATTCTGTGACAACACTATGGCTGAGTTTGAAATTGAAGATTGAATATACATTTGGTTTGATTGCAATAGACATTTTGATCAATAAATGTAAAGAAATGGCTAACAAAAACTATAAATTAATAAATAGAGAAGACATGGCAACAAGCAACAATACTTACAAAATTGTTACATTGAGACGCAAAGAATAAGCAACTATTGTGCACAAGCAGAGACCAATGAAACTATCATCTTAACCCCTAACCCCTTAAACACTAATTCCCAACCCCTAACCCATTTAACCCCTTAAAACTCTAAACCCCTAACCTAGTTAACCCCTAAACCATAAACCTCTAAAACCTTAACCCCTAACCCCTAAACCCTCAACCCCTAACCCATTTAACCCCCTAAACCCCTAGTAAAACCCTAACCCATTTAACCCCATAAACCCTAAACCTATAAACCCTTAACCCCTAACCCCTTAAAACCTAAAACTTTAAACCCTTAACCCTAACCCCTTAAACCCTAATTTAGTTAAAGAAGTTCCCAGAATCTATGGCTCCATATGGGCTAGGTTGTGTCTCTTATGGAGGTAAGAGTTGTTATTTTTGCTATGGGTGGATAGGATTTGTTCTAAGACAATTCGAATAGAAGTATAATGCCGTATTTAAGGAGGTTTCCTAACATGTTCAATCCATAAGGTATGCCCTTAAGACCGTGACAAATATGTGTAGAAGAAGAGGGGTCGGGACCCTTGGAGAGAGGTTTATCTCCGTAATATATACTAAAAATTTGGAAGATGGTTTGCAAAAGTATGTGCGAAGATAGAAAATACAAAGGAAGGTGGAACTTGAGTAGAAGATTGGGTAGAATAATTGTGGCATATTATGAGGAATGGATGGACACGAAGAGGAGTTGATTTTGGTGGATTTTCCAGAGAGTTCTGGATAGATATCTGAAGCAAGCTATAAAAAATTAGTCAATCGACTTTTAGTGGATGTTTTGTGAACCTAGTTCAAGCATATACAAAGTGTTAGAAGGATGATAAG
Source organism: Pinus albicaulis (assembly GCA_034641835.2). NCBI lineage: Eukaryota > Viridiplantae > Streptophyta > Pinopsida > Pinales > Pinaceae > Pinus > Pinus albicaulis. The sequence goes on along the minus strand of CM076575.1, from coordinate 1,513,619,377 downwards.
AGAAGTAGTTCAGATTTGTTCATAGACTGGACAACAAAGAAATTGGTACACAAAAATAGTGATTTTGAGAGGACTCAAATCGCTATTAGGTGGAAATTTTGAAGATCCCTAGATGAGGGCAGTGTTGTGGGCACTAGATCAGTAAAATAATTGACCATGGTTGGGAAAATGAATGGTAGTCCAAGTACAGTTAGAGGTTTGTTAGGTGACTATCAAAGAAGAGCCCCAAGTGTTGTGCTTGTGAAGGAAAACAAGACTGGTAGAAGGGTAGGTGTATTGGGCCTAACGACGTGCAAAATTTGAAGAACTAAGGAGTTGGAAATGAATAGATCACTCATAAAGAAAAGGCCTATCTAGCCCTAATGCACAAGGAGTGAACCCTCAATATAAATATTTTATTTGTTAAACAAACTCAATTGTGTCAATGTAGAATACTATACATAAGAGAAAATAAAATGATATTATCCACATCAGTGCTTGAAATAACCTCAAATTAGCCATGGGTAGTGAGCCAAAGGGTTAATGTGGGGCACTATTAAAGTTACATCATGTTTAAATTCGTTTTACATTGTGAGGTTGTTATCCAATAGGGTTGAAGCATCATCACAAGGAAGCATGACACAGTTTTGTTGGGGAGCGATTAAAGTTGTAACACAATTCAAGTGATTTACACCTCAAATGTAAATGACATCATTATATGTTTGTGTCAGGTTTTTAGAAAGGTTATTTATAGAAAATACATTCAATGTAATTGGACTTCATCTTTTTAGGGCCTCGACTGTTACATGGATTTGTATCAGGAACACTTCATGCAAATGAAAGGGGGCCTTTTTGTTTAACCACATACACTCAAGAGTATCAGATGTTGTCCTTCATATCTCCCTTGGTGCATTCAAAGTGGGTTTACATTCGTGTCGAGTTGAAATGAATCATAATGACTTTCCTCTTCTTAATAACATCTACTAGTGTTTCCATTTGTAGATGCCCCCATTTATTATGAGATTCAAGGGATGTTCTATTGTCTTTATCAACATTTGGACAAGTCGTTATCTACATTCTTTAAATACATGTCTAGAACTTTTTATGAGGGAGGTACTTGGACTTAGATCTTTATATAAGGCCTTATGTGCCCTTCCCCTTTAGAACTCTTCCAAGGGGGTCACCTCCTTCTATATTGCCCTGCCTACTTAGGGCCAAATTGACAAACCAAGATTTAAACTTCTTCAACTACCAAATTAGTGAGGCATTGTACCTCTTCTTGACCTAGACCTCAACGAGATACCAAATTAGTGAGGAATTGTACCTCTTCTTGACCTAGACCTCAACGAGACATCTTTCTTCAAATATACTTTAAGGATTTCCCACCATATATCATAAGTTGGATGTCATAGGATATGTTACCCCATTTTCTATATGGGCTTTTAGAGGATATTTTAAAATTTTATTGTCATCTCAACCCCTATGATTCCTGTCACATTGATCATTTTTCATCTAAGGTATATGTATCTATATGTAATTCATGAATGTATCATTGGTTTGATGACACCTTGCCTTAGCCATCTAGGACACTATGTGTAGGAAGAAGTTCCTTTAGCTACCACATTTAGTTGGATATGTATGATCCATGTGTATATCATATTATGTCCAATGTGTACTATTTTTATTGTGTTCACTTAAAAACTGTGTTCTAACTATTGATTGATTGACTATAAGTTTTAATCTGAGTTATTCCATGGTGTTTCATAATTTTGCTCAGAGAAGTGTGTCATATTGATGGTTTGGATATATACTTGGTGATTTGAGTAGGTGATATACATTGATCTTATTGTACCCCTTAATTCCTTTAATCAAAATTTATCCCATGTCTCTCTTAAAAACACATGTGAAGGCCTTCTAATTGGGTATTTTTAAGCTCTAAATGAACTTCCTCAAAAATAAGAAATAACTATACCTACTTAAATTTATTGATAACATTATTGATAGATTTAAAGATAATTTTCACTCCCTTAAAGGTTGATAGATATTTCCGAGCTCATGTTCATTTTCCCTCTTTATATGAACATTCTTACTTATATTAGAAAGATATAATATAATTTTGATTAATTAGGATTCTTACTTATATTAGAGAAGTATAATATAATTTTGATTAATACTCTAATTAGTGTAACATTATTTTTACTCACATAAAAATAAAACTTGATGAAAACCTAACTGACCATAGCAATTTATTTGACTACCTATTAAAATCTAATTTGGTGGCTACTATAACATTTAGATCAACCTATTAAAATTTATTTTCCCGCTGATATTCTCCTTGCCAGGTCTGGGACAGATTTCGGTGCTCCTCCTTTGCTCATAATTTTTATGATTTCTCCGCAGATTCCATACCCTTATTTTACATTCAATTCTTCTATCTACTCTACTATATTTTTAACTCGAACTTATTATATTAGATCTGGGTTTACTCTTTTTCGATCTTTATTTGAAATCTTCTCTTGATTTGGGGCTTTCGCTGCAATTCAGAGAAGAAAACATGTTCAAGAACTCCGAATTTGGCTATAGTAAACTATATTAATTTTCCATTGTCCTTCAGCCTTTACCTGCTCGCCTTCATCCAAGAGGCTCGATTGATATTGCCACTATGGTGAAAATCCTGCGAGTCAAGTAGCAAAATATATTGGCCTTTGTGGGATGAATGGATGGATCGTTGGCTTCACCAACGAATGAGGTAAGGATTGATGGATTGAGGAATGAATAGATAAAGAGGATGTTCTAATGTGATCTGATTAGTAAGTATTAGTAAGTAGTCGAGCTTCATCTATTTTATTTGTGTTTTCGGTGGTTATAGCTTCTGCATATGCACGTTCATACTCTTCTAGGGCTCTCCTACAACCTCTTCATGCCTTCGGAATTTTCCCCATAGAGTATTAATCTTAATGCACAACCGATCCAACCATCCAACTTGGGTGTTAGTTGCCCGACTGGATAAATTAGGGGCATTTTCCTAGCATCGATGGGATTAACCTTTCCATTCCTTAGTGCTTTAATCTGTTGGGGGTTAATGTTACCAGGTTTGCTTGCTAATCCTTTCGAGTTCTCCAATAACATTGATACAAGGGTTTCCACCTTCATGTATTGTCCCTCATCTTCTTGGATTTCCATAGGAGGGAGCTGGACGAAGCGGATATCTAGATCCTGTGTGGACTTTATGTATTCAGGACCGAATAACATCCATTTGCATGTAATGAACGCAATGGTGAATCCATGGTGTGCCGAGAGGTGCTGGGCGAACTCGGTGAATGGGATAATATTGCCCATTCCTTCGCTAGGAAAAATGGCGACATGAGGCTTTCGGCTTCCCATTATCACTGCACTTATCTTCACAGGACAACACTACTGCAGCTACGCTTCATGACAATTGCATGCCATTAGCATTTAGCATGGATCCATGTTAGAGTGCATATGGAGATAAAATTGCACCCTTATAGGACTCCGATAGGGAGAGTCTGTATGGATACGTTTGACAGGTATTTTTCTGATCTTATTTCTATGATTTTTATTATTAAAATTTCAAAGGATTTAAACTTGTATACTGAATTTTTCTGATCTTATCAATAAACTTGTTTGTCTCAACTTAATTTGTTTCCTCTTTGACTTGCAAAAAAGGAATGTCATGCAATACCTGACTACGCCCTACCTCTTCTCTAAACAGGTTGATCTCCCCTTACTTATAACAACTTGGAATCATTCCACTCAAACGGTCTCTATGAATGACACACAAGAGATACGAATCTATTTAGCCTATGGCTTATTCCAGGGTTCTGGACAATATAAAAAGGTTTTTTTTTCATTGTGGAAATGCTCTTTGAACTAGAATATGAGAAACAAAATCATGACTGGGCTCCCTATAGCAAGTTATTGTTGTCATAAATTTTGCATGCAGTAAATTGTGTCTAGTATAAACCCTAATTTATAACAACAATCATTAAATTAAAAGTATCATGTATTTGGGATCTAATTGAGCATTTCTAGTACTATCTTAGCCCTCTAGTACTTGGGGGCTTTCTTCAATCTGCAAACATGGGTTTCCTTGTCATGTTCCTCAAATCCCTGTGGTTGTCATGACTTGGCTAAGATTATTGACCTCATACATCCCAATCAATTTATCATACATCTCCTTTGACTTCTTTAGCTTGGACACATAGGTGATGAAATGGTCTTTAAGAGAGTCAATGATGAGCTTTTTGGCCTTGATCTCACCTTTCTTGTACTTGTATATGACACTGGAATTGACATTCTCAGGAGGTTCAGCTACTTGAACCTGCACATATTCCATCACATCATTCTCTTCAAGGGTAAGATCCAATCTAGCCCTCCATGCCGTGAGGTATCATTCAGTTTCTCTTCAACCTTGAAGTAGGAGGAAGTCATCTTGCCAAGAAATTTGATCACCAGTCAGCAAGAAAAATGTCTTAAAGGGGTGTTCTCTGGTCTCAAGTAGCTAATATTCACCTCACTCTGATACCATGCTAATTTTACACAGTGTTTTATGCTGATATAATCACTTAAAACAATTTCATCCAATTTCATTCACCCCAAGAACAATTAAGAAATTATAGATAGAACAGTAAACAATAATGCAGAATAGAAGATAGGCAAACATGAGACATAGATTTTGGTCAAAGACCAGGGCAAAACCCCACAAGGTTTAAATTCTTCTTCTTCTTAGTAAATCAATGTTCAGCATGAGATACATATTCCAATAGTACATCCATAAACCAGTCAAAGTCAAAGCTTTAAATTTCCATGTCAACCAAACCAAAACCAATCCAAATAGAGAGAAAAGTCAATTCTTGTCCAAGATAATAGTCTGCAACAGAGGGCCAAAATTCAGCCTGTTGCAACTTGATCAACCACAGTAAAAAACCTACAATTTTCAGTCAAAGTAAACATCCAAACCTTCCCAGAAAGCTTTTGTCAACCCAGCAGAATATTTGGCTTCTTTCTTAGTCAAATATTTGGTTAGTCGATCCAAAAAAATCTTGCAATCTTCGTTCAAATGAGAGAGATTTGACTGCAGTCAAAGTTTAGTTGAATAGTGTGGTCAACCTCAGTCAATGGCCCGGGAAAACATAGATAAAGATGTCGTTAACAGAGTCAACTATTCTGGAATATTCAGCCTCCCAAATCAGTCCAAACATCTCGATCAAAACAAAGTTAAAGTGCCTAGGTCAATTCAAGTCAAAGGAGAGAGAAACTGCTAGTCAACGCAAAACAGAAATGACTCCTTGCTCCTTCACACATGTGAACTCCTATGAATTTCAGATCAAATTGTTTGATGTGTGATAATGCCAAATGTCCTCCAACGATGGGTCTATTTATATGTGGTTGAGGAGGGGTCATTTCCACTATGGGGCCGACTTGACTTCATTAGGGCCGACTTGGTCAAGGGTCAAAATGTGACTTTTATCCATTATTTTATTGATGAAATTTCAACCATAGTTGCCCAATTTTTCAACAATTTATTCTATGAAAATCAAGTATAATTTTGTTTTGATCACGAGCTCAACCCTTTTTTTGTCTTTTGTTCTATGTAAAGGGATGAGGTACACCATCAGCTCTTGGCTGAGGGTGCTTGGTTGATCAAATATTCCTATCTTTGGATCCAAAATGTTTATTCTTATTTTATCTTAGTTTTAGTAGCTTTGAGGAAGAGTTTATGATGTCCATTGTATATACCCTTTCAATTTTTGTATTGTTGTTTGTACATATTGTTTTGTAAATATAAGATGTACATTTAAAAAAAATAAGAAAATAAAAAATAGTTTCTCTTGATCTATGCTAACTGCTTGGAAAAGAAGTCTTTTCATTCATGCTGAGTGCACAACCCTTGTGCATTTTTGGCTTCTGGATCTTGAAGTCCGACAATCCTTGGACAATGTGCTTAAGGGGTGGGAGTGCTCCATAGTGTAGGTGACTAAATTTCTTTTGCAAAGGCTCTTCCAACTTGTGACTGTCATGCACTAAAGAACCATTTTTCATTGGATGCACAAGCAAACTATATGGGCCCACCTTCTTGCACACATTTGGCCAAAACTCGACTATCCGTTTGGCTGCAATTTTTTATGATGAGTCTATCATCAATCTTGGCTACACAGCTAAGGTCTGCCTTGGTTGAAACTGAAAGAAGATTTTTTGTCAAGTGAAGAACGTTTAAAGGTATCATATCGTTGTAGAACATCATCCGATACCCTTTAGTAATGTAAGAACTTACCAAGGGGAGCCATGCTGCCCTTTCCTAGTATCCATTTATAAATATTGGAAACCAAATGACAGATTCTAAAAGTCCGAGCATAATTACCCCCTAGTCTATTTCAAATTTTCAACTTTCAAGTGCTCTTTGGCATCTTGATGTTATCAATTCTAAGTTAAACCTGCTAACATAGATGTTTTAGTATATCAGAGAAATGGGTCTGTCAACTATTGAATTATTGAAGGGATTAGTCACTAAGTACGATATAGGAATAAAATTTATATGTTCCTGCCAATTTGCAAGTTTTGGTTCCTTTTGTGGCAAAGATCTATTAAGGCAATGTTTTACTTTTGACTTGAAACTGCAGGTGGGAAACCACTCAAATTTTACTTAAAATAACATGACACGTGTGAAAATATTATCAAGGATGACAAATGTAAACACAAAAATATATTGTATGAAAGAGTTGTCGATTCCTTTGTATAGATGAAGTTCAGTTTTATATACTGACTCCTTTCTTTGCTTTTATCATAAAAATATGTTAGAGACTTGGGCTCTAAATATCTACAGGATGATTCTCTGCATATCAATGGATTGTACTCTTTTGAACATTTAAAAGTAGTACTCTCTGTGTGCACACTTTACATATGTTATTAGATGATATTTTTTGACATGAGTGGATAACTAGACAGTGATTGAGAAAACATCACTTTTGATTGTTTTGAATTATTAAACTTCTACTATTTGAATTAACTTTCTTACTAACAGGGATGATAATGCTAAGAAAGCTAGGCAGGAAGACCTTTTTGGTGCCAACATCGATGAGATCATGGAGGCAACAAGTTATGGATTAGGTCGCAAGGGGCATAGAAAAGAGGTGTTAATTTCTATCTTTCATTCACACCTGGAAATAAATTCAAGATGTTCAAGAATAAGAATAGTGTATACTGGTTAGATGAGTTTTCAAGCCTTTGGATAGTAAGCATGATACAAACACTAATTTATTTGGAGGTTTCAGTGCCAAGTGGTCCTTAATCTTTTTGGCACATCTCTTGATCTTTCCCTCCTTGTTGTCTCGTGTGATAGTACAAGAAGAGGAGTCGTAGAAAGGGGGATGGGCCAAAGTTAAGTCCTGAAGTGACAAAGAAACTAGGTGATGCTAATCTTCTTTATGCCACAAGTCGTTATGATGAGGTAAATATTCTCCTTGACTTTATTAATTCAACTTGCTTTTCTGTTCGGCTTTTCTAGGTAAGACATTTGGAGTTAGCATGTTCTTGCAAAAGATACTTCTATTGATTAGAAAAATTAGCATAATACAAAGATATCTTCAGCCCTGAAATCTAGAGGGATTTATGGGGAATTTCACACTGTGCGAATTGGATAAACCAGAGGACAACCTCTTACTTAAACTCCTAAATTGCAATTCCACAGTGTGAAAGAGCCAAAACAATGCTAACCCTACTATTCAAAAATTAACCAAAATTGGGACTAGTCCAATATCCATGAGTTAAGCATCATAAAAACCAAATTAATCCCTTTAAGGGTGGTTAACTGTACTGCAAATAGTAGAGAATCTTGGTGGGGGGCATAGGATTTTTCTACATTGGTTGAATCATTACCTCACCCTGTCAAAATCTCTCTTCCTATCTAACAAGGCCTTTTTCAATTGTGGAAATGCTCTTTGAACTGGAATATGAGAAAAACAAGCATGACCAGGCTCCCCGTAGCAAGTTATTGTTGTCATAAATTTTTCATGCAGTAAATTGTGTCTATTATAAACCCTAATTTATAACAGCAATAATTAAATTAAAAGTATGATGTATTTGGGATCTAATTGAGCATTTCTGGTACTATCTTAGCCCTTTAGACTTAGCCATAGGTCCTTTGAATTTCTTCCCTCATCTAACTTGGAGCCCAACCTTATCGAATAATATCCTTGGAATTTGGTGTGTATTTAGTAGAATCCTTGAAAGGTATTCAGCCTAAGAATTCTTGGGTTACTTAATCTCCAAGATTTTCTGAGATAGCCTCCATTGTGGGGACATCCATCCATAGAACAACAAAGGAGCATCTACTAAGGTGAAAGTGGTGACTGATCCCTATGTTACCCTTGAGCTAGAGTACTTAGTGACGCTTTGCACTAAGGTGTTACATTTTGCTATAGCAAACCATGAAGAATCCTATTTTACCCTAAGTAATATCCTTGGAATGAGGGGAGTGCCTAGTGGGTTTCCCGAGGATATGTATTTCAAGGAAAAAAACAAGAGAATATAAGCTCCCTTTTATATATCCTTCCACTTTTTGTTCTGCTGTTGTAATTCTTGTATATATAAGATGTATTTCTCTATTAAAACCAAGCAGAGAGTAATTAAGATGTCTACACAAACAAATCCATTAAAAAAACCAAGCAGAGAGTAATTGGTCACTTGCTTACATAGGGCACCCTAAGTGAGATAAACCCTCCTTAACATCATTGACACTAGTCATATGCAAATAGAAATCATAAAAGATTCTGTTTAGACAAATAAACCAATACAATAAGAAGAGTAAAAGGAGACTATTTCAATATCATGGACTATAACATGGACTCCAAATGAATCTGAATCCCATCCTGTAGCCAACATACTCACAAAGTGATAAATAGGAACTAAGCTATTTTAAAACAGCAAAAGGGAGGATCACTATCCTTCAACTTGCTTGTATTTAAAATCCCTTGGATAACTATGCACCAATGCATTTGCTACCAACAGGATATGAGTGATATTCAAACTCTTTTTGAGGCTACTCCAATAGAACCAAGAAATAGTCCCTGCAAAACAAATAAAAGGTTAATTTTTTCCCATATATGCCCAAAGCTTGAAAGTGGTCTCTTAAAGAATTCCATTTTCAGTGTCCTTTTATTTCAACATTGACTTCATTTCCAAATTAAAGACAACATACAATATGTAAAGTGTTTCTCATAACAAGGTCATGAAAAATGGCAAAAAATTTCACCCATAGTAGATTATTAAGATAGAGTAACATACTTGGACAACTAAAAGAAATTCCTACTAAGCATTAAAATTTAAAAGTCATCGATTCGTATCCAAAAGGATGGTCACTTGAATGTTATCACTTAGAGTTTGTGGACAGTATAGTAGTGCTAGAATATAAAGTTTGATGTGTAATAAAGTCACCATAGTGATGGAATAAAGTAGGATTCATAGCATAATGGAATATTGTCCCATATATACCCAAAGCTTGAAAGTGGTCTCTTAAAAAATTCCATTTTCAGTGTGCTTTTATTTCAACACTGACTTCCTTTCCAAATCAGAGACAACATACAATATGTAAAGTGTTTCTCATAATAAGGTCATGAAAAATGGAAAAAATTTCACCCATAGTATATTATTAAGACAGAGTAACAGACTTGGACAACTAAAACAAATTCTTACTAAGCATTAAAATTTAAAAGCCATAGATTCATTTCCAAAAGGATGGCCACTTGAATGTTATCACTTAGAGTCCGTGGACACTACAATAGTGCTAGAATATAAATTTTGATGTGCAATAAAGTCACCATAGTGACTTAGGAGTGGCAGGTGTAGGGGTGGATATTTACAACCCTAGAGGACCACAATAATTTACAATAATTTACTAAAACCCTAGCATTGTTTTAAGGTCCTATGTTGTGTGCAAGGCAGGTCAAGAAATTGGTGGTAATTGGAGATTCCATGGTGGTACTTCAAGAAATAATCAAGCATTCAACAACAAGACCTTCCAACCATGTCCAGATTGCTAGACAGGATTCATAGCATAATGGAATATTGTCCTTTGTCATCAAAACTCTAAAGAAAATGACATGAAAAAGAGAGGTGTTCTTTTGTATCAAGGAAAAATGACCAAAAATTAGGGAAAAATATTTTCACATTAACTTCCATCACAATTTTCCTAATCAACTACAGTTTGAATGTGTTAAATTTTCTAATCCCAGCAACCTGAATAATTATTTCCTACCAGAATATTACGCAGATCTACTGAATTGAAAGCACAACTAAGATTTTATGATCCAAATGGATTTTACAAACCCGAAAAACATATATCTTCAAAAGTTGATGCAAAGGTTTCCATGTCAAAGAGCTCATTGAGCGATTTCCAACAATTATTGAACAAATTCAAATGGACGTCGTGTGAAATAGATGTTCTTCAATAGGTCTGCTAGATATATTCATTGTAAAATAAACTCAATACTATTCCTCTCCAGACTTCTCTCTAATTTTATTCCAAAAACAGATATCTGCAGGTCTGAATTTGTCTTCAAAACTATCACTATAGATCCAAAGTACAAGATTGTTGCAAGGTCACATATTTCACCATAGGTCTGAATTAGAAGGGTCTGAGTTGTAGAGAATAGTCTCAGGCCCGAGCTTCTGGAAAGGCCAAAGTTACAGGCCTATTAGGGCCGAAATTTTAGGCTTTGATAGGGCCGAAATTTCAGGCCTGAATTCAGTTCTGAAAAAAATTATTTCCACAAGTGAAAATAGGTCTGCAAGAGATATATCCTTCTAGTCCAAAATTTTGTAATTATGATCTCCCTTTTAATCTCCTTGGCCTCCTGTTTTATCTCTAAATTCTCACTGTATTTTTCACCGAAATTTTCATTCCAAAATGATGAGCATGAATAGTTATTTATAATTGTTTGTGTATGAACTAAACAATCATGTCTTTTGATTAAGGAGCCGACATACCGATTTGAGTTGACCTCTGCATCATTTTTGGCATTTATTTAAACCAATTTTAAGATTGATACAAGGGGAAATTTTATGGTTAATTCTGGGCCTCGGCGCTTGATAGGAACACCATACAATATAGTGGTACTTGTTGTAACTTCTGCTGTAGTGCAGACCTATTTTAACACCTCCTTTGTTGAACACTTCATAGTTGTAGGGGATAAAAAAAATTATGTTAGATCCCTCCTTTATGGCTCAAAGAATCTTTTTTTCATATAAAATTATGCATGTCAAAGCCTCTCTGCTCCTTCACTTCCCATACGACATGTCACATTGTCAAAGCCTCTCAGCCCTCCTGCATTCATTTAGATCACGAAACTACACATATGTTACCTGAAATAGTAGTTCTATAGACCTCCAAAAACAAACATACATATACAGAAAAAGAGAGATTTTATTCCTGAGTAATGGTCATTATAGGGCTCTAGTTAGCTGGATAAAACATGCATGCAGAATAGAAAAGGCAGATTTTCACCATGGAGTGTGTTGTTGCCATCATTCTTAGGCAGCTGATATGTTTTCTCATTTAGTGTGAATTCTCCATCCTTGATACGGTTGGCTACACGACCCACCAAGACACCAAAGTAAGGTCTACTGGAGCTCATGTTCTGCATTAATAAACAATCTCATATTCCCCATGTTAACACATACATTTGAGATCCATTCCAATATGTGACTAGAAACTGTAAATTTATCTTAAAATTCTAGCATATGATGGTAGTACTAATTTCCAAAGGGAAATGTAAATACATACCATGTATGAGGCAATATTGTCATAGCCAAGAAGTACATCTGCTAGATGGCCTGAAAGCATAAATACCAATACTTAATGAGCTAGCTCCCTCTTATTAAATTATGGTAAAGCAGTTGAAGGGTAGGGTTTAAGGATGATTACCTTTAGCTTCAAGGAGAGTGAGGGAGACGAGGGTAGCTCCCCAATTGGTTAGATTTATATACAGATCGCCTCTGCAAAGTTGAAAGAAAATTGGGGCATTGATCTTTCTGTAGGGATGACCATAATGAGCCAACCTACCTTTCCCTTCCAAATTTCTTCGATTCAATTCCCATTTGTGCCCTTGACTGCTAGCATGGAATTTGCAGAGGTGAATGAAAACCTGAATGCACCAAAAATGCAAGAGAATGGATGACACTTTCACCATCATCAATTGATTGACTGATCAAGGGATGGATGGATAAGCTAAAGCAGAACATTCAATGATATATATAGAGAGACTCACATAGTCAATACTAGACTAGGGTGTGACTGTATGCCTTAAGATAAGGTCACAGTGTAAGACATAACATGGATTGTGTGAAAATATAGACAACCCATGCACTGTGGCTACCAGAAAATGTAATCTTTGGAATCTAAAATTGTTACATTTTTTATTTTTTGTCTTATTACCCCAAATTTTGTTTTGGCCAAATCTTAATTTTGTTATTTAAAATGGAATTTTGAGTACATATATGGATTCAAAACCTTGAAAAAACCCTAGAGCAGTACATTTTTGTTGTTTGTATATTGAAGGACCTAAACTAATGCAACATGGTTTTGTGGATGCCATTTCTAAATTTGGGCTGGCCAAATTCCTTTTTGACCTTTCTATCACCTATAAAACCAAGTAATTTTCTATCACCTGTATAACCTTGCCTTTTTATAAAAAAAGAGAGGTTCATACACTCAAATAATTGGCTTTTCCTAACCTTGGGGCAATTATAATGTTGAAATTCGATAACCTTTTGGATGATCAGAAGATCCAATTTTGCCATTGCTAGCCTGAACTATGTTCAAATTGCGGTTTTGGGTGTAAATTGTTGGTCAGTTGAAACCCATTTATCAACTACACTGTTTGAGTAAAGCCTAGATAATATCTAAGATGAGGAGGTTGGACCTATTTCAAGCTGTTGTACTCAAGCTAATGGTCAAACATAAGGTTACGCATATACATGTGGTTCAAGGTCTCCTTTTCCTCATGTTATTCTCTATGAATTAAGGAATGTATGTTGCCAAGGAGGAACACCTGCTGGTCTAGGATTTGATACAACCAACAAGTTACTAGGAACACCCAATAGATTACTACGATCTGATACATGCTTCATATTTCTAGGATCTAGTCTAGGAACACCCAAAAATGAGAGGTATATCCATAAACCACTCCAAGTAAGATATGAAAAGGTCTCTTGAAATGCCTCTGAATACCAAAGCACTCCAATTTTTATAATGACATACTAATTTCCAATTCAAATGCTATCTAAGGATTTCACAAAGGTTCTGGTGCCTTTGTTCAAGGGTTCGTTGTATGTTTCCAAGGGTTTCAAAAAAAAAAAAATCACTAGATATTAACAGCCCTTATGATATTTTTTACCACCACCATTTCTGCCACAAAATTTCTGTAAGGTGAAGACACAAGAAGATTTAAATTTTTTCATGTTTGAAGGAAATATGAACTGTTATGATTGATGGGTATTTAGAGTTTTATTGCTGGCTATAATTTTCTTACAATGACCCTAGATGTAGTCAAAAACAAGTAATAAAGATTATTGTTGTTCACAAGGCTGAAAAGTTGTCTAAAATCCCTCAAATTATCCCACAACAAGCTTCCCAAAAACCCCACATCATTGTTGGAAACATTTTTTGATTTCACCTTTATTTTTATACTTGTTTTCATGCTGCCCTATCTGTCCAAACATTGGTATTAGAGCCATAATAGTGTTGTCATTAACCCTAGTTCTATTTGTTGGTGAAAATTTACCATAGTTGGAGGTATCAACCATTGGAAATACCAACACTATTGGGTTCAAGAGAAGCACCAATCAAAGGATATATCTACTGTTGTATCTTCTGTTTAGGGCTCTTCACATGCTGCCATCGAATCTTCGGTCATTTTCTTCTATATATCATCTTCATATTGCCTCATAATCCTACAAGAGTATGTTACATGACCTCACATCCTCCCAGAAAAAATTGATCATATATGCCGAGTTATATTTATGCTTGGATGGTGATATGTTTACTTTGTTTGGAGACCATGGAGGATGACAAGATTATTGATGTCAAACTGTTCATGGAGGCTACCACCAAATACCGCAATAAGGGAGACTTTCCCATGATATTTTTGGAACCTTAAAACCATGTTAAAATTGTATGAAACACGAGCCCTAAAACTAAAACAAATGCTACAACAAAATCACTATAATGTGATGGAAGTTCTATTATAGGACTTTTCTACTGCTACTCATACGCTTTCTGAAATAATCAGGTTGAAATTTAGAACCTAACTATCACTGGTCTAGTATGCAAAATCCAATTCCTGGCATGAGGCATATGATGAAGCCATTGGCTAGGTTACATGTTGGCAGTGTATGTTATGTTGATCTATTAATTTTTCATTTGGTTAGAAACTAGGAACTTCACCACAACATCATACTAATATGTAAAATCTGAATTAATTTTTGTGAGACAAGTAGCATCTAGGATATTTGTTTCTATCCCATACTTTTCCATCAACATCTAAGTTGTATTTCCTGTGCATGTGTTGAATGGAGTAGCTATTGTGGCATCTTTATGATTGTCCGTGGCAAACATACTATTCTGACATGTCTTCTCTATGTGGGGAAGGTATTGCTACATTGTATTTGCTAAGGATGCATGTTCACCAAGACAAGTCAAATACTTCAAAATGTTGGATGTGTTTTGTATTATTGTTCTAGAACATATTCTCTTTGTCTTTGTTTTGTATTATTGTTCGAGAACATATTATATTCTTCTTTTTCTTTATTTCACACGTTGTTTTAGGATATTTGAGTATTTTGGGTTATTTAGGTTTTTGGCCCTGAAATTAGTGATTGAAATGCTAAATAATCACTTTATAATTGTGGATTTTCTTGTCTATTTGAGTTATTTTACATAAGCAATCTTCATAAGTAGATCTTAAGTAGATATTATACCCTTAGCTCTATTTAAAAGTGTTGTAATAATTTCTAAGGACCTCTTCTATTCCTTGACTCGAGGTGGTGGATTCCCCATCCTGCTGAGGAATTTCTCTTTCATCTAGTCCTTCATTTTCCATTGAATCTGATTCAAGAGATTCTCCCACTGGATCTCTCTTGGGGGATTCTTGTGGTGGTAGTCCATGTATCATTTTTAAAATTCTAATTCTTCCCTTCACCTACTTTTCATAACTTCCATAACCATTAGGTAGGGACCTGCAATGTCAATGGTGTTCTGTTTGTTTAGTAAAATATTGTCGAGACTTTAATTTATTGAAAGTTGTAGAATTTACAATCTATGAAGTTTCAAGATATAATTTTTAAAAGCATAATTCTTTAAAGGGTGCTAGCTCAATGGAAGAGCACCTGATTTACAAGTAGGAGGTTGGTGGTTCGATTCCATCGTGCATTGATATTCATATATAGGGAATGACGAAGATCAATTTTTGGTGACAGATGCTCTTTTGACCATCACCAATGAGCTTATGGTGACATTTCTCGACCCTCACCAAAATATGAAATGGTGATGGTCAACGAACGCCACCATATATACGCATCAATAGTGACGACCATTAAAGGTCCGTCACCATAAATCGTCGTTGTTGATATGAAATGGTGAGGGTCACTGTTTGTCATTATAGTCATTATTCGTGATGGACCTTGATGTCACCAATGAGTTTATGGTGACGGTCAATGAACGTCACCATATATATGCACCAATAGTGATTTCCATGAAAGGTCCATCACAAAAAATTGTTGTTGTTCATATGAAATGGTGACAGTTAGTATCTGTCATTATAATTAATATTCGTGACGAACCTTGAATGTCACCACAACTCATACTTTCGGCGATGCCACCTTTGGTAACGTTCATTTTTTTGGTGACGGGGGCTATTTTCCGTCACCATTTCCCATATGAAATGGTGACAGTCACTATCTATCACTATAAATAATTATTGGCGACGGACCTTGAATGTCACCACAACACCTATACTTTCGGTGACGCCACCTTTGGTGACGTTCATTTTTTTCGTGACGGAGGCTATTGTCCATCACCATTGCTCATATGAAATGGTTACGGTCACTATTCATCACTATAAATCATTATTGGTGATGGACCTTGAATGTCACCACAACACCTATACTTTTGGCGATGCCACCTTTGGTGACGTTTAGTTTTTGGTGACGAAGGCTCTTTTGAACCTCACCAATGAGCTTATGGTAACCATTTTCGCCCCTCACCAATGTGCTTTTTTCTTGTAGTGCCAATGCCATTAAATCATCATCTCATGTCATAAAGTCTAGCAAGTGAAGGAGTGACAATAAATAAATTTCATCACTAAATCTGATTTGTAATTTATTTCAAAGAAAAATGCAATTTTATGTTCCTAATTTGTAATAAGTACTTCAGAGTTCCAAGTAGATTAAAATTCTGAAAGTTCCATCAACAAATGATCAAGGTTCCAAAATTCATTCAGTGTTCCTAAGCCATCAAAGGATAAAGTTTAAAGATCAAGTTCAAAGGTTAAAGGTAAAAGGAATGTAAAGTTGATTTTGAAGAAACGAAATGTAGGTCCATGTCTATTTAAAGATATTTATCCAAGTATAAAATGCCCTCAAAGACCAAAATTCATTGAGTTTCATTCCTCAACATCAACGCGGCTACCTTTAAATCCTTTTGAGTTGTCATATGATTACTTTTGATGTGGCTACCTTAAAATGCGTGATTGTCATGAAACAACCCTAAGAAGATATGCATTGTCGATAATTTTTTATTTATGAATTGGAAAATATATATATTGGAATTCAAATACTTATTTCAATTGGATATTTTGAGTGGTGTCATTACCCCATATAAAACACAATGTGCATGTGGAAGGAAATTCGATGAACATCTCAAAGAAACTACCCATCAACAATGTAGCATCCCCAAGTTGAATCCCTATGTGTATTATATATAATGATTTAGGCTAGTGAGCCAACATATGTTGGTATTGTGTGCTTGAGTATGTGTATGTGTTTGGAATGCATGCCTATGTATATATGCATTTTATGTTAGAGTGACTATATAATAATTTTGTTGGGATAGAATATCCATGTGATATTATGTTGAAGAGCATGTGTGATAAAAGGAAAATGGGCTTAACAAATGTAAAATGGAACCACAATAATATAATAATAAAATACATCACCATTGTAGATCAAGTCAAACAAGAGAGATGGGGAGTTAGGAATCCACAAGTGGGAAAGGGGGAAAAGGGATAAGGAAAATGGGCTTAAGCAAAAATATTAAAATATTTCTAAGTCATCATGAAAATTTATTATCCTAAGTTTCAAAGTAGGGGGGAACAAATATCCACATGTTGGGGAAAAGATTTTTCAGGTCCCACTTGTCATTTTTGGAAATGCGAATATAAAGTGGAGTTGAGTGAAATTCAAATCCATTCTCTTTCACCCCTATTCTGGATTGGATCATTATATTGTTCTTCATCTATCTCAATGCATTTATAGTGGTAAAAGTGGAGGAATCAACTCGTAGGGATATTTTTATTAAGAGGTCCCAATTTCAAGCAGGGAAAATTTTAAGGATGGGAAATTATCTTGAAGTTTAAAAAATTGGTGAATCTCACTAGTCCCTAATATGAAAACTATAAAATGTTTATTGATATATTTGTAAAAATATTCAAATTTATAATGATATTATATATATTGTCTATATTATGTTGGTGATTTTTAAGGTAAAATAATTTTATATTGTAAAATTTGGGCAAATATTTTTTATAAAAAAATGGAAATTAACGAATCTTTTTTTTGCAAAAACCATGGAAAATTAGCCCACCTGTGAATATTAGCCCCTAAAATTTTCCATGATTTCAAGTGTTGGGATCTAAAACCTTTCAAAATAATTTTGAGGTGTTAAACAATTTTTTTTAAAACTCTCACTTGTGCTAGATCCCCTGGGGTCTATTATACACTCATAGGCCTTTCCAAAGGTACATGAAGAGTTATAAACATAGTTTGTATACAAAAATTATGTCTCTTGCCAGTTGACCTATCGTGTTGACCAACATGTTAGTAGTGGATGCCATGTAAACCTACATTACTCATGCATATGGATCTATCCATGTGCCTACATTGAATAAGACTCTACAAGGTTAAAAATTATAACACTAGTTAAGAGTTGCGGGAGTAAAACTTTACTCGTAGTTGGATATCGAGCTATGTTATATACCAAGCCACTTAGTGGAGTATGGGTTTCATTATTTGTTTTTCCATGGTGGAGTAGATTAGCTAAGAGTGGGAAGAAAGAGAGAAAATTAGATTGGGTTAGGAATCTATAGTAGTCATAAGATTCACAAGTCTTAAATAACTCCATAGAGATATTGGCTCAATCACTAGAGCTACATTAGGTCAGAGAGAAGGCATGCAAAAGAATTTTTTTTAGAGTATTCTTGTAGATTCTTTGTTAGAATTCCCAAGGGTGAAATTAAGAAAATTTTTGAAAAATTGGAGGCATTAAGCTTTAAGGTTTAAAATTTTTAAAGTTTATGGTTGGTATATGTTAGTTTTTCAAGCATCATATGTGTTATAGCCACAAAACTTTATGGAGAGGCTAGAATAAACGAGATATCCAGAACCCACAAATCGTTTCTAGAAATTTTGCCTAGAAGTGACTTAATTAGATTATTAACCAATTTTTTTAATGTTTCCAAAGTCTAAACTTAGGAAAATTGTTTAATTAATCAGTATTAATTAAGTCAAGGTGAGAATTGTTAAGTCCCTATATTAATAGTGCAGTCCCTTATTATGTTAGAGTATCCCCACTTATTGTTATTGTTGTACCCCTGTAAGCCCCATAATTTTATTATTGTGCCCTTACATTATTATTGTTAGGTCGGCTAGGATTACATTGTGGCCCCACTAGGATTATATTGTGGCCCCATGGACTCCTATATGTAGAAGGAGGTTTTGTTCATTTGTATCATCCAAGAATTTTTCATTCATGTAATGTATTGGAGGTTTCCCCCTCGAAGTGGCTTATTTGTAAGGCATTGATATCTCTTTTCTTATCTTTTTGGAGCTGGTTCCCAACATTTGGTATCAGAACTTTGGATTCCAGGGTTTCGCTGCTCCAAACAGGTGATCGTGGCATTTTCACTATAATTTTTTTTCTACGAAGTTTTAGAAGCTGAAATGTTTAGGGTGCGAAGCCGAAATCCTGGGGAAGATATTCAAAACATTTCAGAGCTTGGTTCACAATATTTTCGGAGATATGATCTGTGGAAGTTAGGTCTTTTTTCAGACTCCTAAATAGGTCATCGTGGCATTTGCGCTATAACATTTTTTCTACTGAGGTTCAAAATCTAAAATTTTTATGGTGCAAAGCTGAAATCATAAGGAAACGCGTCAAAAAAATTTAGAGTTTGGTTCGCAACATTTGCGGAGATATCATCTGTGGAAGTTAGGTATTTTTTCAGGCTCCTAAACAGGTCATCGTGGAATTTTCGCTATAACGTTTTTTTTAAGAAGGTTCAGAATCTGAAATTAGTATGGTGTGAAGCTAAAATCATGAGGAAATTTTTCAAAAAATTTCAGAGCTTGGTTCGCAATATATTTGGAGATAGGATCTGTGGAAGGTAGTGCTTTTTTAGGCTCCTGAATTTCATCTCAAAGAGGTGATCGTGGGAAAAGTTCAATAACTCTCTCTCTGGGCATCTGATTGGAGTGTCGTAAAAAGTGGTCGCAAGTACACAGAATTTAGTTTCTTTTATATCAATTTCATAGACAAAAGACGAAAAAATGACACGTGGCAAGTCATACAAATTTTCTCTACTGAACCAGTCCATAATTAGGTCATTGTGGGAGATTTGACACAACTTTGTCTTGGAGAATCCAAATCAAGTCAGAGCTGTGGAATTCAAAAGAGAATTCAGAGGCCTATTGCATTGCTGAATTTCAGATATTGAAGATTCACAATCACAGAGATAATCCAATTCCAATATCGAGCTCCTCAAAAGCAAGTAAAAGGTGTGTATTGTTTTTCTCGAATTGCATAAATCTTGTTTGAAAAATCAGTTTGAAGTGATTCCAAGTGCCTATTGAGCATATATTTCAGTATTTCGTTCTGAAATGCCTTCGAAAAATAATTCAACAACCATTAAGCCCTCAGAAATCTATACTATGATGCATGAAGTGGAAGAATTGCAGTATGAGATATCAAAATTACGGTACCAAGTGCAACAAATTCCGATCTTACGAAGAGCAACCGAAGATGACATAGATGGTTTAAAAGAAGAAATGGAGGCTAAGTTGGATGGTTTGAAGGATAAAATAATAGCTAATATGGATGATAAATTGGTGGAAGATGACATCGAGCATCAACAACAAGTTCTCCAACTCTCAAAGTGTTGTGTAACCAGCTCCAAAGAGAGAAGAATGAGCTGGAAGATTTTCTCCTATAACCTTCTTTAAGCATGAAACATGGAAAACTGGATGTACTCGCGAAGAAGCAGGAAGCTCCAATTTGTATGCCATAGTACCAATCTTTTGCAACACCTTGTAAGGACCATAGTACTTTGGCGATAATTTATCATCCTTCTTTGCTTGCTTGAGGGACATTTGTTTGTATGGTTGTAGCCGTAAAAATACCCAATCTCCTACATCAAAACTTCTCTCGCTACGATGTTGATCTGCCTGTTGTTTCATTCGATTTTGTGCCAAATTCGGGTTATCCTTTAAGAGTTGGAGAACTTCTTGCTGATGCTCGATATGATCTTCCACTGCTTGAACCTTCAAATTTTCCCTTAAAGATGATGTGATGGATGGTGGATGATATCCATAAAGTGCCATAAATGGGGTCATTTTTGCTGCGGTATGGAAGGAAGTGTTATACCACCATTCAGCAAGAGGTAACCACTTGACCTATTGTGTTTGTTTATCGGATACAAAACAACGAAGATATCCTTCCAAACATTTATTTACTATCTCAGTTTGACCATCAGATTGAGGATGATAAGATGAGCTATGAGCTAATTTAGTACCCAAAGAAGAAAATAACTCTGTCTGGACTGAGACAGTCCTAGTAGGAGTCTTCCTTCACAAATGTGTTCCCACGTGCATAACCGTACCCAGAATTCATTTCCTCTTCCATGACGAGCAACACACCATGTAGGAACGACGTGGATCATGCCCATATGCGTTTTTCCTCAAGAGGCCACCTGGAACATGCTCAAACATAAAGGTAGCTGCAGAATCGCCGGTTAGCTACAGAATGCCTGCATTCTGCAGCTAATTCCGGTCAAAATGCTTAACAATGGAAACAATCACAAAATTCAACAAGTCAGTTATGTAAACCATTCTAGAAGTAATTTTAACTATTTTTATTGATCAATTGGGTTTAAAATGGAAATGGACAAGGGAAAAATGAGGTAAAATGAGGTGAAGGAAAGCACAAATTTGAGGCTCAACAATTCCATCACAAACTTTTAAATATCAGATTTAAGGCCATCCCAAAAAAATTCTTTCTTCACCCTGTGGTAAGTTTTTAAAAATCTCAAGTGTCCTCCTAAAGGAGAAGTGTGCAATTCCAGAAGAATCTTTTGTTTTAGCTGGGAATTTTTACAAAGATATAAGCGATCTTTGTACCATAAGGAATCATTTTTCCAACTAAATGTATCAGATGTACTAGGATCTTGCTGCAACTTTTGAATGAGTGTCCATACATCTTTGTCCTTCTTCCATTCATCTCTTGCTTCGGTTATCCAATCTGGTTGGATAATAGACATGGCACAAAGCAATGCTTCCACCTCTTCATTCTTTCTTGACAGTGCATCTGCAACAACATTAAGCTTTCCTTTTTTGTAGATTATTTCAAAGTCATAACCCAACATCTTTGTGACCCATTTTTGCTGCTCTTCTGAAGATATTCTTTGTTCCAAAAAGTGTTTAAGACTATCATGATCAATTTTACCTTGAAGTGTCTTCCCATTAGGTAAGGTCGCCATTTCTTTAGTGCATGTAGTATTGCTAACATTTCCTTCTCATAAATAGCTTTCTATAAATATTTTCCTTTGATTGGATGACTTTCAAAAGCAATGGGTCTTCCTTCTTGCATTAAAACAACACCAATTCCATTTCCTGAGGCATCACATTCCACAATAAAGGTTTTTGTGAATTATGGCGTAGCTAAGACCGGTGCTAGGCACATTGCCTCTTTAAGATGTTCAAAGGCCTTAGTTGCTTCAGGAGTCCATGAAAATGCATCTTTCTTCAATAATGTTGTTAGAGGTGCTGCTATTCTCCCATAATTCTTAACAAACTTGTGATAATACCCCGTTAACCCGAGAAATCCTCGCAACTTCTTTATGGTTGTGGGGACTTTCCATTTCTTAATGGCTTTAATTTTGTTAGGGTCTACTTTAACACCCTCGTGAGATACAATATGACCCAGATATTCCACCTCTTGTACTCCAAAGAAACATTTGGATGTTTTTGCATATAATTGTTTCTCTTGCAATAGCTTGAGCACCCTATCAACATGTTCAACATGATCCTTCAAAGACTTGCTGTAGATTAGTATATCATCAAAAAATACTAGAAATTTTTTTCTAAGGAATGGTTTGAAAAGGGAATTCATCAACCCTTGAAATGTATAAGGTGCATTGGTAAGGCCAAAAGGCATGACCAAAAATTCATAATGACCCTCATGAGTTCGAAATGCTGTTTTTGGAATATCTTCAGTCTTCATTCTAATTTGATGATATCCTGAACTAAGATCCAACTTGGTAAAATAAATTGCTCCATGTAATTCATCCAATAATTCATCAATCACAGGAATGGGAAATTTATCTTTAATGGTGAGCTTATTGAGCTCCCTATAATCCGGACACATTCGCCATGATCCATCCTTCTCGTGTACCAATACTACAGGAGCAGAGACAGAACTTTGACTAGGTTGAATTATACCCGCCTCTAACATTTCTGCAATCATACGTTCAATTTCGCTCTTTGGAAGTAAGGATATCTATAAGGCCTGATGTTTGGAGGAACACTTCCTGGAATCAAATGAATAGCATGATCATGATCACGAATAGGTGGGAGTCCTTTGGAAGTTTCAAACACCTTGGAATGATTGTCCAAGACTTGTTGGAGATCTACAGAAATAGATGATTTTGATGTCGGAACTTCTAGTGAGCATAATTGTGCAATTACGCCTCGTTGTTCTTTATTTAGAAGCTTTGTAATGACATTAGAGCTTATTATCCTTCCCGGCTTCCCTTCAATACCCCGTAATTCGACTTCCTTTCCTTCTGAAAAAAATTTCAAGAAAAGTTCTTGAAAATTAAAAGCTACCGTCCCCAAAGATTGTAACCATTGTACTCCTAGTACAACATCAGCACCTCCCATAGGAATGGAAAGCATTGGACTAGTCAATACATATACCCCATGGTTAGCTTGATATTATGACATTTTCCCGAGCAATTTATAGTTCCTCCATTTGCAACCATCACTTGACATTCTGGTGCTGGGTATAAGAAACAATTTAATTCCTTGGCTACATTACAATGAATAAAATTATGGGTGCTACCTGAATCAATCAACACTATTACCCTTTTCTTCTTGATTTGTCCTTTTATCTTGAGAGTTTGAGGAGTGGTAATTCCTGCCAGTGCATTACACGATATGGTCGGATTCATTTCTTCCTCTTCTGGGGCTGGTTCCTCGTGTATATCCTCTTCTTGTTCATTTTCTTCTTCCTCTTCACAATCTATGTAAAATAATTTCTTCTCAGCACACTTATGACCTTTAGTGTATTTGCTATCACAACTGTAGCAAAGCCCTTTTTGCTCTTTTTTCTTCCAATTGTTGTGGTGTCAACCTTGTAGGTTGTGGAAATCTAGGCGTAGCAACACTTCCTTCTTTATAGAATTGAGTGGTAGGCTTCCTTGTCGCCATAATTTTACATTGAAATTTTCTTGCCAACTTGAATGCCTTCTCCAATGAATCAGGTTCCAAAACAAAAACTTCATGTTGGATGTTATCCTTTAGAGTTCCTATGAAGAGATCAATCTTATGTTCCTCCGGAATATCAGTTACCCTCATATTCAATTTTTGGAATTCCTCAATGTGCTGCCCCACTAAACCCTTTTGTTTGAGATTTATCAATTGGCTAAAGAAGGTGTTGCTCTTTGTATCCTCATAATGTGCTATCATTTCCTCCGTAAAAATTGACCAAGTGACAATTTTTTTACGGAGCAAAGCCATCGATACCATACAAATGTATTTTGTTCTAAATGTAAAGTTGCAATGCGTACCTTTTGTGTGTTTTGCACATTATGGAGATCAAAATATTGCTCCATCTGTAGTATCCATGTTACAGAATCCTTTCCATCAAACTTCCTCATATCCATTTTTGGAATATGGTGGTTCTTCCCGCCAAAATTAGAGTTTATGAAATCACGATTAACATTTATTTTGTTCTCATCATGAGGTTCTTCTACTATCTTTTCACCATTAGGAAACCTTTCTTGTATCAACTTTGTCAAACCTTCCATGTCTGCTTTTAGAACATTCTTCATGTTTTCTATTTTCTCACCGATATTAGCTTCCATGCCAGCCTCCATGCCATCAATATTAGATTCAATGCCATCTATCTTAGATTCCACTCCTTTCTTCAAAACTTCCATGTCATTTTTTGTTGCTCTTTGCGAGAGCGAAATTTGTTGCACTTTCTCTTGTAATTTTGATATGTCATGTTGCCATTCTTTGTCTTCATGAGTCATAGTAGAGATTTCCAAAGGCTTAATGGATGTTGAATTATTTTTAGGGGCCACTTTATAATATAATACTGATATCTATTCTACAATATGCCCTTGCAATCAATTCAATTTGATTCTTCAAATAAGACTTATGCAATTCGGAAAAAAATACACACCCTTTACTTGCTTTTGAGGAGCTCGATATTGAAATTGTATTATATTTGTGATTGTAGCTCTTCAATATTTGAAATTCAGCACTGAAGTAGCCCTCTTAATTTTATTTTGAATGCCATAGGTCTGACTTGATTTGGATTCTCCAAGGAAAAGTTATGTCCAATCTCCCACAATGACCTAATTATGGACTGGTTCAATATAGCGAGCTTGTACGACTTGACACGTGTCACTGTCTCATCCTTCACCTCTGAAATTGATAGCCAAGAAACTACAGTCTATGCACTTGTGACCAATTTTTATGGCACTCCAATCCGATGCTCAGAGAGAGAGAGTTATTGAAATTTTCCCACGATCACCTTTTTGAGATGAAATTCGGGAGCTTGAAAAAGCACTACCTTCCACAAATCATATCTCTAAAAATATTGTGAACCAAACTCTGAAATTTTTTGACGAGTTTCCTTAGGATTTCAGATTCACACCATAAAAATTTCATATTCGGAACCTCAGTAGAAAAAATTTTAGAGCGCAAATGCCACGATGACCTATTTAGGAGCCTGAAAAAATACTTAAATTCCACAGATCATATCTCCGAAAATATTGCGAACCAAGATCTGAAATTTTTAGAAAATATTCCTCATGATTTCATCTTCGCACCCTAAAAATTTCAGTTTCTAAAACTTCGTAGAAAAAATTTTATAGCGAACATTCCACGATGACCAATTTGGAGTAGCGAAACCTTAGAATCCAAAGCTCTGATACCAAATGTTGGGAAACCAGCTCCAAAAAGAGAAGAAAAGAGATATAAATGCCTTAGAAATAAGCCACTTCGAGGGGGAAACCTCCAATACATTACATGAATGAACAATTCTTGGATAATACAATTTACAAAACCTCCTTTCTATATATAGGAGTCCATGGGGCCATAATGTAATCCTAGTGGGCCACAATGTAATCCTAGCCGACCTAACAATAATAATTTAATGGCACAATAATAACAAAATGGGGGTTACAAGGGTACAATAATAACAATAAGGGGTTTACACTAACAATAATAAGGGAATATACTAGTGATATGGGGACCTAACAGAATCACCAAGAAATCTTCATTAATATCCAAGAACAACATACATTTGATAAAGCTTCAGGAATTACAAAACTTGCAGAAGATTACAACCTTTGGAATGAAAATCGAACCCTTACAAGTGAGTTCCTCTTCCCTTTTATAGGGAGGATCCAAAAAAAAGGTTAGAAAATTATCTTGGAGTGATACAACTGTCTAAAATAATCAACTATACGAGTGTGGAAATGGCCTAACTATCATAATTATTACATAACAAACTTGATTCCTTCTTGAAAATGAAATATTTACAAAATTGGAAAAATGAAAGTGATATGTCACGATTCCTAAATTGGAAAAATATTCACTGTTGGCTCACTTGATATTTTGAAGTGGACCCATGATCCACTACCCATATTTAACATGATTTTTGAAGGTTTAAAAATATCTCCAACTCTGGAGGGGAACAAGGCTTGATTTGCATCCGACTACTAAAGATAGCCTCTCGCAATAGTGGCAAAATCTTAGTGGAGATGTTGGTAAGTGACATTAAAAAAAACCAATTGGTATGAGGTTTGAACAAAAAATTCCAATTGTATTCGAGATCAAATTTACTCAACTGGTTAACCCTCTTTGTGAACTCACCCCCATTCTCAAGCAAATCCTTGAGAAGTCTCTCCAAATGTGGTAGGGAATCCTTTGGATAGCTGGAGATTTAATTTGATTCGATTAAGGAATATTTAATAGATTCAACTTGGGAATTTTACATTTCATGAGCACCACTGATGATTTTTGTAACTGAACATATCCTAGTTTTCCATCCCTTAAGAATTACTGATTTATGCATTGCATCGATTCTAGGAATGTCATAATTCCTCCCTTCAAAACTGAATTTCCATTCTAACATTTCATTAAGTTCCTTCTTGGCTTCATCATAACATGAGCTCATTTCTACTAACTCATCAATCAGAGTATTTCCCAATCTTCATTATTCCAAAATCAAACTCAATTTCTCACAAACTAGTTGTTTTTTCCTCTGTATATGTACATATAAATCACGAACTTCCTGTTTGAAATCCTTTAGCTGTAGGGTTTCTACCTATAATTGCTCCATTTTATGTTGACCTTTTCAGATTTTTTAATCTTTTTCCTTGATCTCTTCTACATGTTCAAACTAAAGAGAATTGAATTTCATTTTTGGTTCTTCTAGTGAAACCTCCTTTTGATCTAATTAATATTGCCAATGTTCTGCCAAATTTTCTCCCTCATTGATGAGTTCTTAATCTATAGATGAAATCTTCTCATCCTTATCCCTTAAAAATTATTGTACTTCAATGGCTTTGTCCATGGTGGTAGAAGCATACACACTACTAAATTGAGTTAAATTTCAAATTTCATCAACATTGGTAGCT
The DNA here is from genome assembly GCA_034641835.2 of Pinus albicaulis. Taxonomy (NCBI): domain Eukaryota; kingdom Viridiplantae; phylum Streptophyta; class Pinopsida; order Pinales; family Pinaceae; genus Pinus; species Pinus albicaulis. The sequence goes on along the minus strand of CM076575.1, from coordinate 1,513,591,961 downwards.
GAAGTACCTTTCTAGAGAATGTTGAGAGGAGAAACTTGTGAAGTATTCCCTGGGAATAAGGCCTGAGAATAATTTATATTCCTTTTATTCCTTCCTCTTTTTACCATTTCTTTGTTCATAGGGTTGAAAAAAATTTCCTTTGGAGGGATCTCTTCAATGTTAAGAAATATATCCAAAGTAGCATTGACTGAAATAATCTCTACTTCAGGTTGGGTAACAAATGGTGTTTTCTCAACTGTAAATTTCTATGGCATGGTGTACTGCTGAGAAGAGGGAATACTTAATAGAGTTTATTTATGGAGAAAAATTTCTCCCTCTTAGATCTCTTTCTCGTGTTCACCTTTCTTGCATTATTTCAAGGCCCGATCAGACTAGTCCCAGAGACGTTCGATGCTTATTTATACTATATGCATCTATCGTCCGGGATTTGAAGAACTAGGTATTGTAGTTTGCTATTTTTGAGGAGGACCTGCCAGTTGGGAGGAACTCTCCTATTAAGTAGATGTTATAGTTCCCTTTAAAGATACTTGTTCTTGTATAGGAAGTTGCAACAAATCTAATGGAAAGGGAGTTAGTCCTAGATTTATAAAAGTCAGGAATTATTCTTTCTCATGAAATGGTAATACCTCATCCACCCTTTTCAAAACTAAATCATAAGAATTTACTTCAGTGAATAAGTCATCAAACTTGTTCTCTTCATGGAGGAATATTATAATACCATATGTTAGGGCCATCTATTTTTCTACTCCATTTGGGTCATAAGGTCTGGTTGGAATGGTGGCTAAATTTAACACTTCAATAGGTTTCAACTCCTTTTCATCATGTCCATAATTGGAAAAATTGAAGATTCCAAAAGGTAGAGGGAATTGAGGATAAACCTTCTTGTTGGAGTCTTTCAAGGCTATGGTAATCCCACGATGAACAATTTGGTATTATACTTCCCTACATAACAACTTATATTGAACATAAAGTGGAAAGAAATGTGGGTGTGAATATCTTCCTAAGAATTTTGTGTATGTAAATGACTCTTCCGCAAACCAATTACCAATTTTCCTAATGCTTTCCATCTCTTCTTGAGCCATCCTGGGGGGTTTGGTCTCGAATACAACTTCATAAATTTGAATCATGACATTGTGACAAATTTGATAAAAATGACCAAAATAAATGGTCTCCTAGAGTGCATTGTGGTGAACATGAATCGGTGAGGGATAAAATATGGTATGATTCCATCCGATGGCTAGAAAATCAAGAGAATAACAAAGAGAGCCCATGACATAGGATGGCATATAAAATGGAGGGAATTTATTCCCTGAAACACTGCGAGTAGAATGAAAAGATACATTTTTTTTGGAAAAATTGATGGACAAAATAATGGGCCAATAACAAATGTACCCCTGAGAATCTACATCAATTAAAAAAACCCAACTACTGGGGAATTAAGATACATTTGGATATGCATGCAATTTGTAAAGCATGGAAACAACTTGACTAAAAGGGGAAGCGAGAGAATCTATATAGTACTTACCATATTGCTCTTATTTGTGTTTTTTTTAGTCACCCCTATAGTCTTTAATAGAATCTATAGGATCCCCATTATTTTTAAAGAATTACTCCACAAAATTTCTTTCGTAGATGCATTGAGGGCATGGAAAGTGATACATCTCCTTAAAGGATTTTGCTAAGAAAAAATCAATTGTTGTGCCTTTCTGAGTGTGGAACTTCCTTTTCGTAATATCTATAATTTCAATAACCCATATAACCATACATGTGTAGGATGAAATCTACGACCTTTCTCCAATTCTATGAAAGAAATAGTTCACCACATCCTGTGGAATTGTCTCTGAGGTGGGGGTTTCATCATCAACTAAAAATATTTTGATTATCACCCTGGGGCCTTCATCTTCAAAATATTTGTAAATCGACTCCCATGAGGAATTTCTCGAATCCCTATTACAAACTGTATCCGTAAATAATCCTTCTCATGTAAACTTCTCATCAATGGTTTCGCTGAATGGGGTGGTTGGTTGTTGCACAGGTTCCTTCAATCTCCCCTTGGATTTATTCATTTATTCTTGAAGGGAGTGGTGGAGGCTTCCCTGGTAAGCTAAGGGAATTGGATGTTGTGGGTTCATGAAGGTCCTTACTCTAGTTGACTGTTGACTGGAGGTATTTGCGAATAGATGGAGCTGCTAGACACATAAAAATTTGAAATAAACAAGTTTAAATTGTAGCGGTCATCTCACAGGGTGAAACAGTCAATTCACGGGGTTTTTAGGTGAGAAAAATAAGAGATGACGAGGGGGAGACACATATTAGAGTTTTATTAGGTAGAGAGAAAGGAATGAGGGTGACACCTCAAACGATCTCGTGCTCACCTTCCACACTCACCTGAAAATGTTCCCAACCACTAACATGGTCACATGTTAACTTGATAGGTGGCGGGCCCATTTTACCTTCTCCGACGAGGTGCCTGGGCAGACTTGGAGGAAAAGTTCAACCCCCAGAAATCAATCATAACCATTGATTTGCGTGACTCACTTTATTGACTTTGACTTTCGAGGGGAAAGTGCTAGCTCAACAAATCCACTTGTTTACCCGCATGAGCTTCTTCTGGGTGAGGTCACTTCGATATGGATGTGGATCCACATCGTAGGTGGATAACATTTAACCCTTTACATTTGGAAAGTGGGGGAAGGAACTGTTAGTGCCCTATATTACTAGTGTAGTCGCTTATTGTTGTTAGTGTAGTCCCCTTAGTTTTATTGTTGTACCCCTATAGTCCCCATATTATTATTATTGTTCCCAATAATAGCCCACTATTGTTATTATTGTGCCCTTACATTATTATTGTTAGGTCGACTAGGATTATATTATGACCCCATGGACTCCTATATATAGAAAGGAGGCTTTTTCATTTGAATCATCTAAGAAATTTTCATTTATGTAATGTAAAGTAGGTTCCCCCCTCGAAGTGGCTGATTTCTAAGTCATTGATCTCTCTTTTCTTATATTTTGTGAGCTAGTTTCAAAACATTTGGTATCAAAGCTTTGGATTCTAGGGTTTTGTTACTTCAAACAGGTCATCGTGGCCTTTTGTATATAAATTTTTTTATATGAAGGTTCATAAGATAAAAAAAAACCATTTTCACTGAAATCTGGAGGAAATTCATGGAAAAATTTTAGACCTTGGTTTGCAATATTTTTAGAGATATGATATGTGGAAGTTAGGGTTTTTGCAAGCTCCCAAATTTCATCTCAAAGAGGTGACCTTGGAAAAATCATCATAAATCTCTCTCTAAGCATCAGATTGGAATTCTGTAAAAAATTGACAAAAGTAAAAAAAATTTTGTTTCCCATATGTCTGTTTAAGAGCCGGAGAAGGAAATAGTGACATGTGGCATGGTGTACAATTTAGCTCTACTAAACTATTCCATAATTATGTCATTGTGGGAGATTGGGCATAACTTTGTCTTCAAGAATCCAAATGAAATTAGACCTATGTAATTGGAAAGAATAGGAAGAGTTATACTATAGGACCAAAGATAAAATCTTGGGGAAGTGAAATTAGAGAGATACATTAGTTTCAGTATCGAGCTCCTCAAAAGCACGAAGAAGGTGTGTAGGTTTTTTAAAAATCGAATAAGTCTTGTATGAAAAATCAGTTTGAAGGGATTCCAAGGGCATATTGAAGAATATATATTAGTAGTGGGTTATAAAATGAATCCTAAAAGGATTTCAACACCAATTAAGCCCTCAGAACGGTCTACTATGACTCATGAAGAGGAAAAAGTGCAACATGATATATGAAAATTACAAGACCAAGTGCAACAAATTTCGCTCTCGCAAAGAGTAACAAAAAATGAAATGGAAGCTAAGATGGATGGTTTGAAGAATGACATGAAAGCTAAGATGGATGGCATGGAAGCTAAGATGGATGGTTTGAAGAATGTCATGGAAGCTAAGATGGATGACGTGGAAGGTAAGATGTATGGTACAGAAGGAAAAATGGAATATTTGAAGAAATACATGGAAGGTTTGAAGGAAGGTTTGGAAAATTTTCTACAAGAAAATCTTCCTAATGGCCAAAAGGTAGTAGAGGAAACTCATGATGAAAAGAAAAGAAATGTTAATCCTGATTTCATAGACTCTAATGTTTCATTTTAGACCCACATATTCCAAAGATAGATATGAGGACGTTTGATGGCAAGGATACCATGGAAGATTTGAAGAAAAGCAAGGAATGTTTGAAGGAAGGTTTGACAAAATTGCTACAAGAAAATCTTCCTAATGGAAAAAAGGTAGCAAAGGAAACCCATGATGAGAACAAAAGAAATTTTAATCATGATTTCATAGACTCTAATGTTGGATTTAAGACCCACCATATTCCAAATATAGATACGAGTAAGTTTTATGTCAAGGATTCGATAACTTAGATACTACAAATGGAGCAATAATTTGAGCTCCATAATACGCAAAACACACAAAAGGTACGCATTGCAAATTTATATTTAGAACAAAATCAGTTTTTATGGTATCGATGGATTTGTTCTCATAAACCACTAGTCACTCGGTGAATTTTTAAGGAGGAAATGATAACACATTATGAGGATAAAAAGAGAAACATATTATTTAAACAATTGATAAATCTCAAACAAAAGGTTTCAATGATGGAGCACATTGAGGATTTTAAAAAATTGAATATACAGGTAAATAATATTTTAGAGAAACATAGGATTACCTTCATAGGGACTCTAAAGGATAACAACCAACATGAATTTTTCCTTTGGGAACCTGATACATTGGATAAGGCATTCAGTTTGGCAAGAAAAATTGAAAGAAAAATTATGGCGACAAGGAAACCTACCCCCCACAACTATAAAGATGAAATTTTTGCTACTCCTTGACTTCCACAACCTACAAGGTTGACACCACAACAATTGGAAGAAAAAGGAGCAAAAGGGCTTTGCTATAGTTGTGATAGAAAATACACTAAAGGTCATATGTGTGCTAAGAAGAAATTATTTTACATGGATTGTGAAGACGAGGAAGAAAAGGAATAAGAAACTTCAAAATAAGAGGATATACACCAAGAACCAACCCTAGTGGAAGAATAAATGAATCTGACCATATCTTGTAATGCATTGGCTGGAATTACGTGATTCCTCAAACTCCCAAGATAGAAGAACATATCAAGAAGAAACATGTAATAGTGCTTATTTATTTGGGTAGTACCCATAATTTTATTCATTGTAAGGTAGCCAAGGAATTGAATTGCTTCCTATACCCAATGCCCAAGTGTCAAGTGATGGCAGAAAATGGAGGAACTATAAATTTCTATGGAAAGTTCCATAATATCAAGTTAAAAAGGGAGAATATGTATTGAATAGTCCATTTCTTTCCCGGTTCCAACGGGTGGTGCGAATATCGTAGTGGAGTAAAATGGTTACAATCTTTGGGGACGATAGCTTTTAATTTTCAAGAAATTTTCTTGAATTTTTTTTTTGGAATGAAAGGAAGTTGAATTACAGGGTATCATAGGGAATCAATGAAAGATATTAAGCGCTAATGTCATGACAAAGCTTCTAAAGAAAGAACAACGAGGTGTAATTTCATAATTATGCTCACTAGAAGTTACGACATCAAAATCATCTATTTCTCTAGATCTCCAAAAAGTCATGGAAAATCATTCCAAGGTGTTTGAAACTCCCAAAAGGACTCCCACCTATTCATGATCATGATCATGCTATTCATTTGATTCCATAAAGTGTTCCTTTAAACATCAAGCCTTACAGACATCCTTATGTCCAAAAGAGCGAAATTGAACATATGATTGCAGAAATTCTAGAGGCTAGTATAATTAACCCTAGTCAAAGTTATTTCTCTTCTCTAGTAGTATTAGTGCACAAGAAGGATGGATCATGGTGCATGTGTCTAGATTTTAGGGAGCTCAATAATCTCACTATGAAAGATAAGTTTCCCATTCCTATGATTGATAAATTATTGGATGAATTACATGGAGTAATTTATTTCACCAAGTTGGATCTCCGCTCATGATATCATCAAATTAGAATGAATACTGAAGAAATTTTGAAAAAAAAATTTCAAACTCATGAGGGTAATTATGAATTTTTGGTCATGCATTTTGGCCTTACCAATGCACCTTCTACATTTCAAGGGTTGATGAATTCCATTTTCAAACCCTTAGAAAATTTTTGTTAGTATTTTTTGATGATATACTAATCTACAACAGGTTTTGGAAGCACCATGTTCAACATGCTAAGAGGGTGCTCAAACTGTTGGAGGAGAAATAATTATATATAAAAATGTCCAAATGTTTCTTTGGAGTACAAGAGGTGTAATATCTAGCTCATATTTTATTTTAGGAGGGTGTTAAGGTAGACCCTACAAAAATTAAAGCCATTAAGGAATGGAAAGACAACAAAACCTAAAAGAAGTTGCTAGGATTTCTCGGGTTAATAGGGTATTATCGCTTAGCAGCACCTCTAACAACATTATTGAAGAAAGATGAATTTTCATGGACTCATGAAGTAACTAAGGCCATTTAACATCTTAAAGAGGCAATGTGCCAAGCACTGGTCTTAGCTATGCCAGACTTCACAAAAACATTTATTGTGGAATGCGATGCCTCAGGAAATGGAATTGGAGTTTCCTTAATGCAAGAAGGAAGGCCCATTGTTTTTAAAAGCCATCCAATCAAGGAAAGAGTTTACAAAAATCTATTTATGAGAATGAAATGTTGGAAATACTACGTGCACTAAAGAAATGGAGACCTTACCTAATGGGAAGGCACTTCAAGGTAAAAACTGATCATGATACTCTTAAATACTTTTTGGAAAAAATACTATCTTCAGAAGGGCACAAAAAATGGCTCACAAATATGTTGAGTTATGAATTTTAAATCATATACAAAAAAGGGAAGCTAAATGTTGTTCCAGATGCACTCTCAAGAAAGGATGAGGATGTGGAAGAATTGCTTTGTGCCATTTCTATTATCCAACCAGATTGGATAATCGAAGAAAGGGAGGAATGGAAGAATGATGAAGAGGTATGAACACTCATTCAAAAGTTGCAGCAAGATCCCAGTACATATGATACATTTAGTTGGATAAATTATTACTTATGGTACAAAGAGAATTTATATATTTGTAAGAATTCTCAACTAAAACAAAATATTCTTTTGGAATTGCACACCTCTCCATCAGGAGCAAACTTGGGATTTTTAGAAAATTACCACAGGGTAAAGAAAGATTTTTTTTGGGATGGCCGTAAATATGATATTCTAAATTTTTTGGTGGAATGTTTGGTTTTCCAATAAAATAAAGTGGAGAAAATTAATACCTGGAGTCTTCTACAACCTTTATCCATTCCAAGTCAACGTTGGGAGGAGGTTTCAATGGATTTTATCACAAGTTTACCTGAGTCTAAAGGAAAGAGTGTCATCATGGTGGTAGTTGATAGACTTACCAATTATGCACACTTTTTTGCATTATCTCATCTATTTAAAGTGAGTACAATTGCTACTGCATTTATGGAAACAATTCAAAAGCTACATAGAAACCCAAAGATTATTGTAAGTGATAGAGATCCCATTTTCACTAGAAATTTTTGGACGAAATTTTTTTCTTGTTTTGGTACTTAACTAGCTCATAGCTCATCTTATCATCTTCAATTCAATGGGAAAACTAAGATAGTGAAAAAATATTTGGAAGCATATCTTCATTGCTTTGTATCAGATAAACAAACAAAATGGGTCAATTGGTTACCTCTGGCTGAATGGTGGTATAACACTTCCTTCCACACTGCAACAAAAATGACCCCACTTATGGAACTTTATGGATATCATCCATCATCCATCACGACATCTTTAACATAATATTCTAAGGTTCAAGAAGTCAAAGATCACATCGAGCATCAACAAAAAGTTCTCCAACTCTTAAAGGATAACCTAAATTTGGCACATAATCGAATGAAACAACAGGCATATCAACATCGCAATGAGAGAAGTTTTGATGTAGGTGACTGGGTATTTTTATGGCTACAACCATAAAAAAAATGTCCCTCAGGCAAGCTAATAATGATAATAAATTATTGCCGAAGTACTATGGTCCTTACAAGGTGTTGATAAAGATTGGTACTATGGCATGCAAATTGGAGCTTCCTACATCTTTCCGAGTGCACCCAATTTTCCATGTCTCAAGCTTTAAAGAAGGTTATAGGTGAAATTTTTTTGGTTCAAACAATATTTCCAAAACTTGATGAGGAAAGAAAAATCATATTGGAACCTGAAGCAGTCATGGAAACAAGAACTTGAAAGTTATGAAATCAATCAATTTCAGTGTATCTCATCAAGTGGAAGAACTTACCCACTGAAGATTCCACATGGGAGGATGCTAATTTTACACAAAAGCATCAAAATCTACTCAAGAGTTGAGGAAAACACTTTTTTGAAGGAGAGGGGCATGTTAGGGCCCTATATTACTAGTGTAGTCCCTTATTATTGTTACTATATCCCCCTTGTTATTATTGTTGTACCCCTCTAGTCACGATATTGTTATTATTGTGCCCCATAATAGCCCACTATGACTCTGTATGCTCCCGAAAATGAGTTTTGTTCACTTTTCTAAACGGGGAAAAAAAAAGATGGATAGGTGCCCAGTCAGTAGTCCGTACTGCTGACGTGACATGCTAACTAGATAGGGTTGATTTTGGGATTTTCTTTTGGTGAATACTGGACTACCAAGTGGAAGTATTTCATTGGATGAGAGTTTGGGTTATGTGGAAAGTTATTATTGGTTTGAATTTGGTCCAATTAGGTGAGGAAACATGGTGTAGCTTAGGGCCACCACGTGCCCCCCCCCACAATGTTATATAGTGGATCAAAATTTATGTTCGAAGTCGGGCGAAGGCGCGGGGGTTCGACCCCGCGACCTCCCACAAGCCAACGCCATGAGTTACCATTCAACCATGTGGTTATTTATTAACCATTGACGTTTTCACATGTATTTAACATTCGTAATGTATTATGGTAGTGGGAGAGGGGGCCAACCCCCGAATCATACGACCAAGCTCATAACCACCAACCACATATTAATTCGGGATTATCTTAAGTACGGGATTAGCGCTAAGTAGATCTTAATTAGTGCTAACCACATTTACTTAAATTAAGTTGGTGAACTGCCAATTTCAGTGGAAATTGCCAGTTTAGCTCCACGTAGCTAAATTTAGGCCTGAGCTGGTGGATAAAATGTAAATGGTCATAAAATTTGGTGTTTTCGACCAAATCAGATAAAGAAAGAGGCTAGATGACCATTTTTGGAATTCATGAATCATTGGTGTAGGTTTCAGGAGAAAAAGAGCATTGTTAATAGGTCGATTTTCAAATTTGAGCATAATATAGGACGAAGGGGATGTAGCCTAGGAGGGGTGAACTCCTTCATCAAATACCAGTGTTGATGATTGTATGGTGATGTACTATACTTTATTTGAAATTGGTAAGCCCTTGTTTTTATGTTAAATTGTTCATTAAATTCACATGAAAAACACTCATGAGACTTGATAATTTGCAAGAGAACTTGAACCCTTAAGTGCACATAAGACATTGAATTCAGAATTTGAAAGAGTAATTATCACAGCAACACTAACATACTCCATTTAGGTCATTTTTGGTATCATAACTTTAGGTATCTTGGTTTTTAGGTTTTTTTGTGTAATAAGAGATCTATTTGTTTGCAAGTTTGTGTCATGCTTACAAGGTTAAAACTCAAAAGAGGAGAAGGGAAGATAATTGAGAGCCCTGTAGTTTGGTCAAGAGGAAGAAGGGTAAGGTTTCCAAAGTATTCAACATCAGTACATCCTCAAGTTGAAGTTGAATCTTTAGTGAGCATGTCTCATGAAGGAGAACCTACCATGAAATAAGATGAGAGAAAATTTAGGAAGACATTCTTTGATATGAATGAGATGGTTAAAGTCCTATATGAGGAGAGGAATTTAAGGATGCAAGGAGAAAGTTCAAGGCCTCCAAGAGGAGAGGGTTCTCCAGGAGGAGGAGGCCATGGAGATGGTAAGAAGCCACCATCCACTCCACCATCATCCTCACCACCATCTTCACTTTCCTCATCATCATCTTCCACTACCACAACTCTTCCATCTGTTCATACACATACTTCAAAAGGAACTCATAAATAACCCTTAATTAAAATTGATGTTAAATTTTAGCTTCCAATGTATAATGGTGAAGTGAATGTAGAGACATTTTATAATTCGATTCGTCAATTGGAGGTTTATTGTAGAATTCAGAACCTTCAAGAGGATGATGTGAAGATTCAATTGGCTTCCTTGAGAATGGAGGGAGAAACACTTGTATGGTGGGAAGAAAAAGCACAAGAGGAGATTAAGAAAAATGGTAATATCTCAATGTATTGGTAAAATTTTATTTCTTCCATTAAAATTATATTCTATCCTCTAGCTTACATGAAAAAATCTATTATGAGTTGGCAAAATTTTATACAATTTAAAGGTCAAAGTGTGCAAGATTTCACTCATGAATTTAGGACAAGAGCTCTTATGATAGGAGTTGATTTGCATAGCCAAGAAAATTTGTTGAAGTACATAGGGGGTTTGCATAGATATATGAAACATAACATCCTCATGTTTAATCCCACTATTCTAGATGAGGTCTTTGTGAAAGATACACACCTTGAGGTAAGAGGGAAAAATGTACAAGAAGAGGGTAAAAAGAAACCATTCAAGGGTGGTAAAAAAGGAAAGGGTTTCAAGGGTAAACAAAAGAAGAATGCATCCATTATAAAGAAGGGGATAAAACCACATGTACTCATTGTTCCAAAGAGGGTCATGATGAAGCCCACAGTTGGATGCTTCATCTAGAATTGAGGCCTAAGAAATTTAACAATAAGGGGAAAAAAAAGGCAACTGCTACCACACAACATGATCTTAGATCCAACTCAGGAGATGAGACTAAAATTTCATTCATGGTAAAAAATGGAAAAGAAGCCATAGCACGTACTAGTTCATCAAATTTTCACAGTAACATTCCATGTGAGGAAACAAGAATAGAGTTGTTTCATGTAAGAGTGATCTCAAAACATACAAAAATTGACACACTATTTGATAATGGGTCTCAAGAAAACTTAATATCTAAAGACTTAGTCAAGAAGATTAATCTTGAAACCTTAGCTCATCATAAGCCATACCCTTTGGGTTGGATAACCAAGGATACAAATTTACAGGTTACAAGAAAATTTATTTTCCGGTTTGCAATTACCGCAAACTTCATTGATGAAGTTGAGTTAGATGTTGTACCACTTGACATATCAGGAATTATTTGGGTAGCCCATATCTCTATGAAAAGAAAAAAATATTCTATCGCCATGAGAACAAGTACCACTTGTTCAAAGATGGAGAGGAATATATTGTGAGAGCTCATCGCAAAAATCTAAACCTCTCTTTGGTTAATGATGGGCAAATGAAGAGACTAGTAAACTCAAGAAAAAAACTTTGTGCTTCTTATGATCAAACAAAAGAATGATAAGGATTTTGAATCTTTTGAAAGTTGTGATGATAGATTAAAATATAATTTATTTAATGTGGTAAGTTAGCATAGAGATATGTTTCAGGAACCAAAGGGGTTACCTCCTAAGAGAGGAATCCAACATGAGATATAGCTGCAACAGGATGTTACACTCCCTAACATTGGCATGTATCACATGTTCATAATAGAAAGTGCATAAATCAAGAATAAAATCCAAGAATTTTTGAATAAATGTAATATCCCAAAATAAGGAAAATAAGCATTATTGAGAATATCTTATAATATTCCCAAATCAGGAATTTCACTAGCCCCTGCAAAGGAAACACTGTTTCCAAAAAATAACGCAATAAAAATGAGGAATGGGACTTGGATCCCTTATTTTACACATCATACAACTCACATCCAGAATTGGAGCTGAAACAAATAACTCTAGCCAACATAAATAGATCTCCCCAAGTCAGTATGACTCAAATAAGCCCAAACCCCGTGACTTAGCTCATACAGAAAATACTGAAGCATGTAAAACATTATTTTAATAAGGGTTCATGTAGAAATAAGTGAGAAATATTATATCTAGAGTTTACAATCATCCAATGTTTGAGAAAATGGAGATCCTTTCCTTTTTATACACAATAAGAATAACTCGGCAAGGGTTTCATGAGAGTGCAATGTATAGAAGAGAAGATCTACAGATCTAGATCTAGAAAACACAGTTTTACTATAGTTCTGAATATATGTAGTTGAAACATACAAAGAACAGAAGAATAATGATATACAAAGCTTTTCGGGAGAAGGGTTGGCCCTTCCTCCAACGAATAAGCTCACAAGCAAGGGTTCAAACCTTGCTACTACAACACTGTGAAAAATGACGCAGTTCTTGCAAAGGATTGTGCTGCAGGAGATGAAAAATGGTTTGGACACATGCCAAAATGTGAAATATTCTTAGAAACCTCCCTTTCATATCTTGGAAAGAAAGGGAAGCTCCCTCCTCTGAAAGATAAGCTCAGAATTTGGTGTTGTAAGACTTCCATGGCAACACCCTACAACACAAAATTTCGTGCTACAGGAATAATGCTGTAGCTAAAGGAGGATGCTTGGCTTCAAGCCTGAATGTGGAAAATTGAAGATCAATGCTCCTCCAAGAGGCCTCTCAAGGTAGGAGAAGGAATCCCTAAACAAGAATGCCTTTGTGCTAAACAAAACTGCAATCTCAACTCAACAGCTAAAGAATGCTCAATAGTCTAAACAGACAAAATTCAATAATCCATAAGCTAACCCCAAATGTCTGCCATCCTCCTCCTTATAAGGTTTGTAAGCCTCCTCACCTTGGGTCCCATCCATTAGGGTTTCCAATATCACATGATCACTTTCCCTCCAAAACTGCGTTGTAGCTCCATCAAGGCTACTCCTCCATACTGCATTGTTGACTTAGTCAACTTGACTGAATCAACATGATTCTCTTCCTGTTCAAACATGGAAAGTGAAAAATCCAACTACTATAATGTCCCCTTTTCATACCAAGAGGGATTTTATGCTAATACAAGATAAGTATGGGTCTCTTTCCCCATTTATTCATCTACTAAGTGAAAAAATAAAAAATTAACATTTCTATTAGTTGCATGCTAACTTAGGAATATTACAGTCCTCCCCTCCCAAATGTTGCTTGTCCTCAAGAAACTGCAAGGATAGAATTGGAAAGTCTCCTTCCCTCTTCCTGTAGCATCCTCATATGATGAGCTCTCCCAAAGAATATGATGCTATCTCAACAATGAAACTCCATAGTGCCTCTCCCAAGCATACAAGTTAGCATTTGGTGTACATCCCAAATGGCTATCATCATGCAAAGTAAAATACTCAAGGAGACAACTATGTGCTATCTAGAGGTCCTCTTAAGGCATGGATTCTGAAGTGCATGGGGAAATATCATTCCCAAGTGAAACCTCCACCCCCAAGCTATCATCCATATAAAATGAGTCACCCTCCAACATGGAAACTCATGAAAGATCCCCTCCACCTTTGGCTCATGAAGTGTAGGTGGGCTAAATAGATGAACATGATAGGCAAGAGGGCCTATCCCACGCTGTCCTCCTCTCCACTTATGATAAGTGTAGAGTGCATGCTGATCTTGGGCTGCAATAAGGTTTCCCTCAAGTGGCAAGAATAATATTGGATCTTTAAGGATCCTTTCTCCAATGTCATGAGCCATGTTAACCCAAACCATTCCATACAAAATGAATGGCACATCATCACCATATGGCATCAAAATCAGAAAAATACTGAAGGTTGTGTGAAATTTTGGATGGTACAAATGGCTTCTCAAGTGGATACTGCACAGTATTTTCAACTGTTGTTTGAGAATATCAGGGGGAAAGTGGTTCTCCAATAAGTTACAAGTTGTGCATGTTTGCTCCTCCACCATGGGGTAGTAAGCAACAATGTATATTAGCTGTACATAATCAAAACAACAATACACTTGCCCAAAGCCATGTATAGATGGGCTACTAGCATTACAAAGATTGGCCCTAAAGTGACCATGAAACCCAAAAATACTCTTGCTCTCTTGTGGAGCAATGCACTGTTCATATATGGTGAGAAGATACAAATACTCAATGGGGTAATAAACAAGTACATAAATTTATTTATTACCATGCATGGTGATTAAGTTGAAAGAGAGGTCCATGAATGAGCCCTCCCATGAGAATATTCTGATAAAAGTCTGTAGAATGAGAGGATGCATACTCCCCTTGGAACACTCCATCAATAGAAGCATACTCCCAAGTGACAGCGCTGTAGGCCTTAGTGATAAGGATCTTATCACTCCATGACTTCTCCCTTTGAAATTCGATATGCCAAAGCCATCGACTATCATGCTACTATGTGAGAGGATCTCCTTCCTATATGGAAGCTTCTCATGATCCTCCAATGTTGAAAGGTATCCTCCTTGCACCTTGAATGTTCCTTCCTTCTCTCTGGAAATATCATGATAAGTATGGGAAAAATTCTACCCATACACTCCCAAGTGTAACCACAACAACAACAACTCTTGTTGCTCCCTCATCTCTCCCTCATACAAGCCATAGAGTAAGATCATGATGGTTTCCTTGTATGATGCCCCATACAAACAAGTATTCTATTGTTCTAGCATATGGGTGCCATGCAATTCCTCCATCCACCACATACCTCCTGAAAAAGGGTATGTCCCAAGATGGCCAAACTCTCTCAAGAGTAGCCAGCGCAGCTTTGCTTCTTGCTGCCCTGTGTCATAGATTTGCAAGTGGCTCACCAACCTCTTTCTCTCCATCCACCCCCATTCATCCAAATGTGGATGCCTCCAATAATGCTCCCCCTTGGTATCTTCCCAATGAAGACGACTAATCTCCCAAAGAAAATCTTTCTCTTTGCACCTCATGGGAAGTTGAGATGCAACCCCTTGGAGATATTTTAGAGAAGACCTCCTATCAGTGATCCTCTATGTTGGAAATGTTTTCATTGATGGAAAAGAAGATGGAAAAGGAATAGCACTTGAACTAGAAATAAGGCAAAGTAGAAGACAAGAAGCAGAGGAAGCAAAGAAGCAAAGAGGTAGAAGAGGTAGCAAAGAGAAAAGAAAGGTAGTAGAGAGGCAACCCAGGCAGCAGATGAAACAAAGGAACTGAAACAGAAAGTAGCAGACCTGGAGAGATATGGAGAGGCATATTATTGAGGTAGAAGGGCCAATGATTGAAGATCAGGCTAGGAGAAATTGTATTTGAATTGTGTGTGACTGGAAATCTAGTACTGATTTCAGGATTTACTAAAAGAAAATTGCCATAGACTCCTGAACTGGCAGTATAGATCTACCTAGATGTAGTATAAGCTTTCTAGGGTATTACACATTGATGGTGTGACCACAGTGCTGTGCGTTGGAGTTTAAAGTCCGCATAGGGCTTTTATTGTAAAGGAAATCAGTGGAATTAGACCACAAAACTCAAACATAGGAGATTGGAACAAGGATGAGATGTGATTGAGGAGTGAGTATCTAGTTGTTTATGTGATACTGATATCTGGCTTAAACATATGTATCCTAGCACAGTTTGGAGTGAAAGGACAGTGAGCGGTTTGAGAACCTCCTACTCGGCTTTCACACAGTCTTTAAAAGAGGAAATTTGAATCAAACGTATCGTCAGAAAAGAAGTGATGGCACTGTTAGATGCGAAATCGACAGTCAAGGAGGGGAGCATATTTGCAAGTTAGGCGGAGTTAAAATAGAAAGTAGAGGAGTGATTAATGAGACAATGTTAATATTGATCCTACGGGTTTAAGTTTGAATGTAATAAGGCTTACATTTACAGTTGAGAAGATAGGGTAATTTGATGTTAATCATAGCATGAAGAGAATATGAGATTGGGACCCAATTCTATACAATAGAATCTACAAAGAATTTGGTTGATTCCATTTCAGGAAGTGATAAATAGATGAGAAATGTTTTGAATCTCATGTATAAACAATGGTTGGAAATTTAAATGTGCGTACAAGCCTTTTGGATGGCATTGAAAGACTTGAATCATTGCGAGAATGTGTATCTTAAATAGTTGTTGAATTAATTGGTGATTGACCTTAGAATAATTGTGTGTGTATATTGGAACATCGAGTACAGGTTGGATCGATACCTCCAAGAAGAGAAGTCGATGTGAAGGTTCTGTGTATGTTTACACCTTTAGGAGACCGTGAGGGTGAGTTAAGTTGAAATGCAGATTGAGATCGATAGCAAGGAAGTGAAGAGGCTGGTCAATGTTGAAGGAACACCATGCCGAATTGAAGGAGAGCAGAACCATGAAGAAGCGGAACCTGAAGGCAATTTGATGGACCAAGAAACCAGTGGTATCACGCGACGTTTGAAATGGTAAGTGGTTTCACCTTTTCAAACACGATAAGGGTCTTCATTCGACACGTGGCAAAGGGTGGTATTCAAAAACCACTTACATCTGGTAAAAATGAAGAATTAAGCCTCGTGCAATTTTGTTGCATGAATATCGTCGGATAAGAGTCCAATTGAAGTTTGTAATGTGATAAATTATGGACCGTTAGATCCGCCCAACAATTAGTCGAGGTAAGTCACTGTGGGGCCTAACTCATCGCATGGATCTGGAGAGATAGACTTCTTGCAATTCGATCGCCCGACTACTTTCGGATTATTGAATGGTAGCATGTTGAATCTACCTCCGTTGGATGGGCATGGTGGTTAGAAAAGGTATGTCCAACGTTTAATTAATTTATAATTGTTGAACGTTTGAAATGGTGGGCCAGATACTCCTTATGCGAGTGGAACATCGACCTTTTTTTTCCACTGACAGAGTTGATGAATTATGTTTGTTATGGTTGAACATTGCGATTGGTTTTTAAACTAAAGTTAAAGGTTAACATAACGAAAGTATATGATGGCTAAAGTCATATGGGGCTGAAGCCGGTAAGTCGTGACTGTTATAATTATGTGCATTTTATATTTGATGCGATAGTTGGAAGTTTTAATAAAGTGTGAAGGCAACGTTAAAGATCGGGTTTCAACCATCTTTTATAATGTGATGTCATGCTAAAACCTTGGCATTATTGAAGTCGAAAAGGTGTGTAGAATGTTGGCAAGGAGATACGTATTTGTAGCTGGGGCCCAAATTTCAAAATATGTTGGTGTTGGTATGTTACCGTGAAGGTTCCATATAATATTTATTGATGTCAGGATGCATAAAACAAATATGCATGGAGCTTTACTGAAATATGATCAATGTGTGTTATAAAGGGTTCATAACATTGGACTAAAGACATGATATATAATTACCTTGGGTTTAACGATGTCAACCAATGAAAGTATGATTGCTGTGGGACCCAACCAAACTTTAATATTTGGCGGGGTCTTAATAAAGTCCAAAGCTTACTTGTTTCATAACATTTGATTTAGGGATGGTGATATATTTTATATATGAATGGTATGATTGAAATGTAGCGGTGGACGTGATTTATGTTTATTTGTTTACAAAGGATATGGTGGTGTATTGAGAAATGAATACAATGCCGAGAGGAAATTAACTCAAAGGGTCTATGGTAAGCCTATTAAAACGGTTCATCTCGTTTTGAAATAAATTAAGGGTGAAGACTTTGGAATATGTGGGTCCCAATATATATGGTTCTATAACCTTTACTTGTAGAAAGTTTCCGCATAGTTTTATATTTTCCAGAATGTGAGTTAAATTGACTCATATTTGAAATCTAGGGAATGTGGTTTTGATAACCATTAGATGTGAAAGGAAAAGCCTCCGCATACATTGATTTAATTTCCAGCATAGGGAAAATGAATGGAGAGGAATTTTAATTTGCACAAGACTTTGAGATCTATTTGGGACTAAAATTAGAAAAGCAGTTATATGTACAACAAATACACAATTGTAGTAAACAGGTGAATATGAACAGGAATGAAAATGTGGGTTTGACAGGTGTACATGCACAGGTGCACACAATTTCAGTAAACAGCAGAGGTATGCAGAACAGTTACTTAACAACAGTAGAAAAGACAAAACCAGCAAAGCCAAAGGCCAGAAAAAGGGTTGAGTGAAATTGATATATGTAACTGAAAATGTGAATGTGGATGTTTTAATTGATTTTATATTATTTGGGATGCATTGGCAAGTCTCCGGTAGGAAAAGAAAACTCCATTGTAAAACATAAATTTGTATAAATAGCTATATTTTTCTGAATGAGGTGGACAATGAAATGAGAAGGCAGAAGGAAAAGAGTCAGGGCTATTCACTTCGAATTCCCTGTGGAATAAAAATATTCATGTGATTAACTCTATATATGATATCACATTGATATGTAGAGAGATGTTAGAGAATGCAGAAATGAAGCAGTGAGGCAGAGAAGAAGGAGGAACTGATAGAGAATCTGAGAAGATGCAGAGATGATACAGGGCAGATATGAGGACTGATGGATAGCATAAGGGAAGGAATAGAACAGAGCTGATATCCAAGGTAAATCAACAAGTGTTTTCTTTTTGAAAGAGTAAGGAAGTTGGAGCTTCCCTATAAAGTTGTAGCTTGATAGATGTTAGTTGTAGCTGACTGAGGTAGGAGCCTCCTGTAGGTTGGTGCCTGCAGAAAATTGATGGGATTTGGAGCTTCCTTGCAAGTTGTAGCTTGCAGAATTGAGGTAGGAGCCTCCTGTAGGTTGGTGCATACAGAAAATCAGTGGTGAGAGGGAGTTGGAGCTTGCCTTTGCATCACAACAATAATAAGATGTGGTTTTCTCCCTTATGGGTTTCCACTTATGTCTGCTGTCTATGTGCATGATTTATATGTGTTGATATGGTATATCTATTCTTTTTAATACTTGTTGTTCACATATTAAGACTGTTGTTACATTAATTAATTTTCTTAATACTTGGTGCTCACAATTTAAGATTGTCCACATATTTAGTTGATCATGAAATGAAGGTGTTAATAAAGTCTAATGAAAAGTTTTAAAAGTCCATGAATGTGTTAAACTAATTCACCCCCCCTCTCAGTTTAACTAAGGGTTCAACAATTGGTATCAGAGCCAAGTTCCTTTGGAGTGAGCCTAATAACTTGAAGGAGATCTGGTTGAGTCATGGACTATCAAAATGTACCTGTGTTGAATACAAAAAACTTTCCTGAATGGAGAGATAATGTTAAAACAGATTTAATGGCTTATGAACCTGAGGTATGGAAACTTGTATGTGATGGTTTCTGCACAGACTCTCCCTCGGTGCAAGAACAACACAGGAATGCCAAGGCAAAATGTGTGATATAAAATAGTCTTCATAACAAGGATCTTGAGTTAATAATGGCTTTAACCTTTGCAAAAGAAATTTGGGATAGATTGCATTTCATGCATGAAGGAGACATTAAGGGTTGTATTGTCAAGAAGGAGAAGAGAATTAAGAAGAAGAAAAATTCATGTCGAAAGGAAAATTTTCAATCAAATGAGGTACCTGCTAGTGTGAATGGAAGTAAGAACCATGAAGAAATTACAGCTAAGGAATAAGCCAAACCTGACACAACCTTTATTGAAATAAAAAGATTGAAGAATGAAAACAAAGACCTGAAGACATTGGTACAAATGTGCGATGAGAAAGAATATGAAGATAAGAAAGAAATTGTTGGCTTGAAGACACAACTTGAAGAAGAAAGGAAAGTAGAAGACACTCTGATGCAACAAATGAGAGAGAAAAGTCTGGAATGTGAGAAATTGGAAGAAGAAGTAGTGTGCCTAAGAAAGAAATTAGAAAAAGCCCAAAGAGAATTATTAATGAATAGTCCTCAAATGAAAAGCTCTGAACAATTGGACAAGATTATAAATGCTCAAAGGTCACCTCTCATAAAGGCTGGGATAGGATATGAAGGAGAAACTAGTAAGTCCAAGGTAGAAGATAACAAGAATATCATTTTTGTAAAATATGTAAAGGATAATGAAGAAGCTCAGCAAATTCCTATAGAAGCAGAAGCCAGCAAGAACAGGATTTGTGAAGAAACAAACAAAAACAAGTAGCAACATGAAAGGACAGAAAATGAAAGGATGAAACAATCAGCTGAAAAATTCTCATACACTCTTGATTATGAAGTGAATAAATTTGGAAGATGTCAAAGGAGGTTCTTTCCTACTATGAAAAATATCACATGTTTTTCTTGTCATAAACCAGGACATATTGCAGCACAATGTAAGACAAGGCCTATCAACTTCAACTAGCAAAAGATTCAGCAAATGAGAAGACTACCTCAAGCAAGCAAATGGAAAAGCCAATATTTCATCAGGTACACAATTCATTTCCATGGCTATTGTTATGCATGCAATAATTTTGGACATAAATCTGTTGATTGTAAATTGTGTTAAAAAAGGGGAATAAAATATTATACATCAGCTCAAACATACCTTGGCAAAGTAAGATGTTATGTATGCCTCAAGATTGATCACAAAGAAAAGGACTGTAAAATTCCATATACATTAAAGAACTACAGAAATATGATGAAATCAATTCCAATCAAACAAAACTATGAATAAAAAAGGAGTGCAGACATTATGAAGAATCCCAATAAAGTATGGAAGGAAAAGAGAAAGGGGGAGCTGGTTACCTCTATAACATAATGAATCCATCATAGCCTCAGGGGGAGCTGCTCTAGGAAGCAATGCAAACATCCATCCAATGATAGATATGAAGCAAAATCTCAGGGGGAGAGCAGTTCATAAATAGTCCCCACAAAAGTAGTCTAAGAAGAGCTCCATGAAATCAGAACAGCCATAAAATTAGGAAGTGAAAGGACAATGTCTCTAATAGAGAACCATAGTGGAAGAAGAAAAATTGAAGCACTCTATATCCAACAGATTGATGGAAAAAGAAATGGCAACAAGAAGCCATGGTAGTAGAAAGAACATCAGCCATGAACATGTAAGTTAAGAAGACATCGACACCTTAAGTGATGATCACATTGTGCATCATACTGCTAGAATAAACTATGAATCACATTAAGAAGGATGAGTAAGAGAAGTGCCTATCATAATTATGTAATTACATCATTCATCTATGAAAAGTCCCCTTGGAGGAGTGCAGTCAAGTAAGTGATAAATCTCTGAGTGATCTGCCCATGAAGACTCCTAGTATAGAAATTAAAGATGTCTTCCCAAATATCTTTATGTTAGAACAATTGAATTGAATATAAAGCAGCAATGATTCTGGAGCAGTCTTAGAAAGGAAAATGCAGTGACAATTCTTTGAACAAAATGAAAGAATAAGCAAATGGTTAATGATGCCAAGATCAAACTCAGGATATTGATGAACTTTTGGTGTGAACAGTGGAAAAATCAATAGTAGAATTCATGAAGAAAGTATTAATTATGGGTTAATGTGCAAACTGAAGTGAAATATCTGCATGGTTTATCAAAGTAGTATCATTTGGCATTTAGGTACAAGCAGCATGCCTATCAACAAAACACCAGGGTTTATCAGCGAAGTAGCAGTCTGGTACAGGTCCTTAGGATCAAGGGATTATGGCAAAAGTACATCAAGGTAGTATCCCAGCGTTATCTGCATTTTAAAGCATAAAAGGGTCAATGAAAGGGCAAAAGGTTCATTATTTTATATATACTTCAAGCACTATATTGAGCATTGAAGAAGTATCTGTTTCTATATATAATTGCATGCCTTCCTGAAGTTAGTACATATATCTTCAAGGCCTCTTTCTTAAAATTTCTCATAAACTATGTGAATTCTGTTGGCTGAGATATCAATTAAACAACTTGAAGAGGTTTTTGGTTGAAAATAATCATGACAGAATTGTTAAAGTATCTGAAGCATGAAGGACTGGTTGTGATATTACATTTGAAGCCCAAGAGTCTGTTAATGTTACATCTAAAGCCTACTTCAACAGAAACGAATTTCCGATATGTCACCATTGAAAAGAGTGATCATTGACATACATACCCCCTTATGTCATAAATAAATTGCATGGTTGATAAGTGAGACTGACCAATACAATGAATGTATCTAGCCTCAAAAGTTTTTTGTGAAAGTATAGTGTGCAAGCAGTAAAGTCATTTGGTCTCTTAGATTAAAAGATATCATCTAATCTCACAATATGCTGTAAACTCTGGCATGACTCATTGATCACATCAAATAGTAAGGACCTTTCAGCTATTAAGTGCAATATTCTTATCAGCATCTGAGCTCATAGCACCATCAAAAAACAGGAAAGGTGAACCACAATAATAAAAGATAAATTGGCATCATCACAATTGAACACATGTTGGACTGCAGATGTGTATTTCAGAAGAAGAAATATTCCAACTACAACTTCCTCAACAGATATGGATTTATGATGAAGATAATACTAGATACTGAATTATATTTGAAGCTTTCTCAGTATTTTAGTTTTGATCCAATGATGCATCTCTGATTATACAAGTCTGATTATATATGGTTGTCATCACCTAAACTCTATACAAGTGCAAGGAGTTTATGATTTGGAATGGTATCAACTTACTATGTATATACAAGTTCAAATATTCTCAAAAGGGTTCTCTCAACAACTCTTGTACACCAGTTTGGAGCAAGTTACAAGGTCAGAAGAAGAGGGCCTAAACTCAACTCAGAGAGAAGAAATGCAAAGATAAAATCTACACTGAGAATTGTACAACCCTTTGCCATTGATGTCAAAGGGGGAGGAAAAGAAAAAAGGGTCTTCTGAAAGGCAAGCAAAGGAAGTGTATTGCCATCAATGCCAAAGGGGGAGACTGTTGGAAATGTTGTCATTGATGGCAAAGTAGATGGCAAAGGAATAGCACCTGAACCAGAAATAAGGCAAAGTAGAAGACAAGAAGCAGAGGCAGCAAAGAAGCAGAGAGGTAGAAGAGGCAGCAAAGAGAAAAGAAAGGTAGCAGAGAGGCATCCCAGGCAGTAGATGAAACAAAAGAATTGAAGCAGAAAGTAGCAGACCTGGAGAGATTTGGAGAGGCAGATTATTGAGGAAGAAGGGCCACCGATTGAAGATCAGGCTAGTAGCAATTGTATTTGAATTGTGTGTGATTGGCAATCTAGTACTGATTTCAGGATTTACTAAAAGAAAATTGCCATAGACTCCTGAACTGGCAGTATAGATCTACCTAGATGTAGTATAAGATTTCTAGGGTATTACACATTGATGGTGTGACCACAGTGCTGTGCGTTGGAGTTTAAAGTCCGCATAGGGCTTTTATTGTAAAGGAAATCAGTGGAATTAGACCATAGAACTCAAACATAGGAGATTGGAACAAGGATGAGATGTAATTGAGGAGCGAGTATCTAGTTGTTTATGCGATACTAATATCTGGCTTAAACATCCATATCCTAGCACAGTTTGGAGAAAAAGGACAATGAGGGGTTTGAGAACCTCCTACTCGGATTTCACACAATCTTTAAAAGAGGAAATTCAAATCAAACGTACCGTCAGAAAAAAAGTGATGGCGCTGTTAGATGCGAAATCGATAGTCAAGGAGGGGAGCGGATTTGCAAGTTAGGTGGAGTTAAAATCAAGAGCAGAGGAGTGATTAATGAGACAGTGTTAATATTGATCCTTTGGGTTTAAGTTTGAATGTAATAAGGCTTACATTTATAGTTGAGAAGATAGGGTAGTTTGATGTTAATCATAGCATGAAGAGAATCTGAGATTGGGACCCAATTCTATACAATAGAATCCACAAATAATTTGGTCGATTTTGTTTCAGGAAGTGATAAACAGATGAGAAATGTGTTGAATCTCATGTATAAATGATGGTTGGAAATTTAAATGTGTGTATAGGCCTTTCGGATGGCATTGAAAGACTTGACTCATTGTGAGACTGTGTATCTTAAATAGTTGTTGAATTAATTGGCGATTGACCTTAGAATAATTGTGTGTGTATATTGGAACATCGAGTACAAGGTAGATCGATACCTCCAAGCAGAGAAGTTGATGCGAAGGTTCTGTGTACATTTACACCTATAGGAGACCATGAGGGTGAGTTAAGTTGAAACGTAGATTGAGATCGATAGCAAGGAAGTGAAGAGGCTGGTCAATGTTGAAGGAATAGTGTGCCGAATTGAAGGAGAGCAGAACCATGAAGAAGTGAAATCTAAAGGTGGTTTGATGGACCAAGAAACCAGTGGTATCGCACGACATTTGAAATGGTAAGTGGTTTCACCTTTTCAAACACGACAAGGGTCTTCATTCGACACGTGGTAAAGGGTGGTATTCGAAAACCACTTACATCTGGTAAAAATGAAGAATTAAGCCTCGTGCAAATTTGTTGCGCGACTATCGTCGGATAAGAGTCCAATTGAAGTTTGTAATGTGATAAATTATGGACCGTTAGATCCGCCCGACAATTAGTCGAGGTAAGTCACTGTGGGGCCCAACTCATTGCGTGGATCTGGAGAGATAGATTTCTTGCAATTCGATTACGCGACTACCATTGGATTATTGAATGGTAGCGCGATGAATCTGCCTCCGTTGGATGGGAGTGGTGGTTAGCAAAGGTATGGCTAGCGTTTAATTAATTTATAATTGTTGAACGTTTGAAATGGTGGGCCAGATACGCCTTATGCGAGTGGAACGTCAACCTTTTTTTTCCACTGACGGAGTTGATGAATTATGTTTGTTATGGTTGAACATCGCGATTGGTTTTTAAACTAAAGTTAAAGGTTAACATAAAAAAAGTATATGATGGCTAAATTCATATGGGGATGAAGCCAGTAAGTCGTGACTGTTATAATTATGTGTATTTTATATTTGATGCGATAGTCAGAAGTTTTAATAAAGTGTGAGGGAAACGTTAAAGATCAGGTTTCAACCATCTTTTATAATGTGATGTCATGCTGAAACCTTGGCATTCTCTAAGTCGAAAAGGTGTTTAGAATGTTGGCAAGGAGATACGTATTTGTAGCTGGGGCCCAGATTTTAAAATATGTTGGCGTTGGTATGTTACCATGAAGGTTCCATATAATATTTGTTGATGTCGGGATGCATAAAAAAAATATGCATGGAGCTTTACTGAAATATGATCAATGTGTGTTATAAAGGGTTCATAACATTGGACTAAAGACATGATATATAATTACCTTGGGTTTAACGATGTCAACCAATGAAAGTATGATTGTTGTGGGACCCAACCAAACTTTAATATTTTCCAGGGTCTTAATAAAGTCCAAATCTTACTTGTTTCATAACATTTGATTTGGGGATGGTGATATATTTTATATATGAATGGTATGATTGAAATGTAGCAGCGGACATGATTTATGTTTATTTATTTACAAAGGATATGGTGGTGTACTGAGAAATGAGTACAATGCTGAGAGGAAATTAACTCAAAGGGTCTGTGGTAAGCCTTTTAAAACGGTTCATCTCATTTTGAAATAAATTAAGGGTGAAGACTTTGGAATATGTGGGTCCCGATATATATGGTTCTATAACCTTTACTTGTAGAAAGATTTCGCATAGTTTTATATTTGCCAGAATGTGAGTTAAATTGACTCAGATTTGAAATCTGGGGAATGTGGTTTGGATAACCATCAGATGTGAAATAGGAAAAGCCTCCGCATACATTGATTTAATTTCCAGTGTAGGGAAAATGAATGGAGAGGAATTTTAATTTGCATAAGACTTTGAGATTTATTTGGGACTAAACTTAGAAAAGCAGTTATATGTACAATAGATACACAATTGCAGTAAACAGGTGAATATGAACAGGAATGAAAATGTGGTTTTGATAGGTGTACATGCACAAGTGCACACATTTGCAGTAAACATCAGAGGTATGCAGAACAGTTACTTAACAACAGTAGAAAAGACAAAACCAGCAAAGCCAAATGCCAGAAAAAGGGCTTAGTGAAATTGATATATGTAACTGAAAATTTGAATGTAGATGTTTTAATTGATTTTATATTGTTTGTGATGCATTGGAAAGTCTCTAGTAGGAAAACAAAACTCCACTGTAAAACAATTTTTTTTATAAATAGCTATATTTTTCTGAATGAGATGGACAAATAAATGAGAAGGCATAAGGCAAAGAGTCAGGGATATTCACTTCAAATTCCCTGTGGAATACAAACAGTCATGTGATGAACTCTATATATGATATTACATTGATATGCAGAGAGATGTTAGAGAATGCAAAAATGAAGTAGTGAGACAGAGAAGAAGGAGGAGATGATAGAAATCTGAGAAGATGCAGAGATGATACAGGGCAGATATGAGGATTTATGGACAACAGAAGAGAAGGAACAAAAAAGAGCTGATATCCAAGGTAAATCAACAAGTGTTTTCCTTTTGAAAGAGTAAGGAAGTTGGAGCTTCCCTATCAAGTTGTAGCTTGATATATGTGAGTTGTAGTTGACTAAGGTAGGAGCCTCTTGTAGGTTGGTGCCTGCAAAAAATTGATGGGAGTTGGAGCTTCCTTGCAAGTTGTAGCTTGCATAATTGAGGTAGGAGCCTCCTATAGGTTGGTGCCTACAGAAAAATAGTGGTGAGAGGGAGTTGGAGCTTTCATTTGCATCACAACAATAATAAGATGTGGTTTTCTCCCTTATGGGTTTCCACTTATATCTGCTGTCTATGTTCATGATGTCTATGTGTTGATATGGTATATCTATTCTGCTTAATACTTGTTGCTCACATATTTATCTTGTTACGCTTTAACAGAGCTTTGCTATTCAGAATTTGATGTTCTATTTCAGTTGCTGTTCCATTCCATTTGATGTTTCGTTTGACTGCTGTTCATTTCAGAGTGCTGATCAAGAGAGTTTGCTGTCGACAGGATTTACTGCTTAACAGGATTTGCTGCTCAATAGGATTTGCTGTTTAATAGAATTTTATATTTAGATTCATTAAGTTTCTATTCAAATTCATTAGATAGAGATTGTTGTTCAATTCCAGATTTGCTATTCATTTCAATTCATTAGTTTATAGTCTGCGAAGAGTTTGGTTTTGCTTTTGAAGAGCTTGCCTAGTTTACTTTCATTAGTAGCCTTTAGTTCAGTTTCCTTTTAATTTCTTTAAGGTAGGATTATCAACTGTAAATAATATTGGTTATTGTTACCTACGTTCTCATATTGATTATCTTGTTCCCGTTTGATGTCAATTCCATCAGTTTCTAAAGGAAAGAATTATCATTACTGCATCCTTGACTGATGTTTGCTAAGTGAATGATTGGATTTCAGAGCATTTAAGTTCATGTCATTGTAGTTATATTTCTTTTCCAAGCATCTGTTTACTCTTGTATTTACAACACTGTACTACATATTGCAAGGAATCACTCTTAGATTGAATTGCAGCCTTAGACTGAGTACACTCTTGAAAAAAAAAGTCTTTCCTGGATTGATCATTAATGTAGGATAAATAGGCGTTAAAAAGACACCTTTTATACCTCAACATTTATACCGCATAAGTACTTGTTTTCACATCAGCTGTCCCTTTCCCTTATTCTCGAATCATTACATAACAATTCCATATCTATTAACAATTTAATAATATACATCGATTTCAGTAATGCAATAATTTGTTGATCATGTCATAAGTATGTATGATTTTCAATGTTGTACAACTGTTGTGCAGTACCTTGCTCTTCTATTCGACGGTCGGGGATGACCTATCATCCTTCAGGGGGGCGCAGATGCCTTTTGATGACTGTATGTGGGTCGAATCCCTATATTCCTGGTAATAGGAAAAGCTTAACGGTATTGTTCCGATATACACAAGGTGCTGTGCTGTGCTGTTCCATTACATTGTTGTGCATTTGTGAAGAATTAACAGTGTGCAGACAGAATGGGAGGGTGACCAATTCGTAGTGAGCCACAGGTGCTAGCTGTTTCTAACACTGCACGGGAAATTCTGGAGAGAGTAGGGTGGATTACCTACCTCACAAGACTTTAGAAACCTCATGAAACAATAGCCATTGAATTTTTAAAAAATCTGTAGGAAGGTTACTCCATGGTTAGAGGTAGGCAGATAGCAGTAACAGACTCAATAATCACTGAGGTATCTGGTCTGCCAGCGGAATGACCCATATGGACCCATAAGAAAGTGAAACTCTAAGAAGCCATGAACATTTTCTGGGATGAAGGGTAGACCCTGGTTGTCAAAGGGAAAGGAGTTCAGCTAGCGATGTTAGGAGAACCATGGACATAATTGGTGAAAGTGGTACAGAGCTACATAACATGCGATGGAAGAAAAGATGTGGTAAGACCACGCCACCTTAAGCTATTAGCAGTGTTAAAATAGAAATGTACCATAAACTTGCCTACATATTTAAATTTTTTATTACATGATGCCACTCGAAGTATAAGAAAATCTCGTCATATAGCCATGGTTGTAGTGAGTTATAGTCTTGCCCAACAACAGACTAGTTGGGAAGAACTGATATTCTCAATTGACGGAGGAATAGCCCTGCCTGCCCCAAAACGCAAAAGAATTACTAGCACAGCAGCATAACCATCAAAAAGAAGACAATCATCCAGGTTAAGGAGAATTAGGGGAATGATAGAAGGTCTTCAGGGTAGCAGTAGCCAACCCTTAGAATTGCCCAGTTCAGAAGATGAACAACCCCCACAAATCGAATAAGGAAGTCACCACACCGATGAGGAAGAAGGAAATGAGGAAGAAGAAGAGAGTCACCACACTGGGGAAGAAGAAGAGAGTCACCACACCAGTGAAGAAGAAGAGAGTCACCACACTGGTGAAGAAGAAGAGAGTCACCACACCAGTGGAGAAGAAGAGAGTCACCACACCAGTGCGGAAGAAGTAAGTTATCACACCTGTGAGGAGGAAGAAAGCAATGAAGATGAAAGAGAGGGAGAAGAACCTCCCGAAACCACCATTGCAAGTCCACCTCAAAGCCCATTGTAGGGGGACCAATTAGCCCAAATTTTGGCCAACATGAGCGAATACATACAACCCCACAGCCCACTGAACTTCAACATTGAGATAAATCAATTATAGGAACAAGCTGTTACTGGTGAAGATACGACCGAGGGAATACTCGATGAAGTAGAAAAAGAAAACCCTCAGGGAACAGTAGAACTAGCTGGGGTTACTTGCCTTGAGAAATGTGGCCAGGAAGGTGTTAACACTGAAGAAGTGTTCCAAACAGAAGATCCTCAAGGAACAACAGAACCAGTTAAGGTTACTACCCCTGAAGAATGTAGCCAGGAGCATATGAACACTGAAGAAGTGTTCCGAGCAGAAAACAGAGAAGCAAGCTTGAGCGAAGGCACGACTACTGAAAATCAAACCCTACCTGAGCAATTGAGTACATAAAAAGGAACAACCATTCCTCCCAGGAGGAAAAAGAAAATAACCGAACTTGAGAAGCTACGGAGGGAACGACAGAAGCTCTAAAAGCTAGTGGAACAACTCAGACAGAGTATTAGGGTTCTCAAAATGAAGAAAACCCCCAAACAAAACCCAAAACAGAGAAACATAGCCACCAAACGAACCCCAAAGAAGAGGAAAGTAGCCACCAAGGCGAAGCCCCAGATTGCAGAGACTATGGAAACCCAAGCTGAGCCCAATCAAGAAGACATGGAATAGCGGGCAGCTGTTCCAGATGCAGCTGTCCCAACTGAAAGCACACAGACCTGTAGTAATTTTTTTTTATTGACCCTGCTATAGAAAAACTCCAAGAGGAGATGTCACAGGCTCAATAGGCATTAGAGGCTAAAGCCTACGATAAGTGTCGGAAGGCAGAAGATAAAGTTGAAGAGGTAAGGAATAAATTAAAAATGGCCCGGAATCAAATGGATACTCTCTGCTCCTTATACACAGATGTTCTAGCATGTAGATGCCCTGCCAAGAACTATGCTTTGTTTTTATTAGAAAGATATTTACAGTTGAAAATTAAAGTAGTTAGGGCAAGAAAGTATATAGAATTAAACACTGTAGATGATTTTGTAAAATGTTGCAAAATTTATGGGGTTAAAGTCCAGTGTCTGATATGTGAGTTCTATTTGCACAATTTTATATTAGTTGGGGAAATGGAGACAAATCTCAGCCCTTTTGTGGGCGATATCCAATTTCAAGCATTTATTTCATTTCCTGTCAACCAGCTGAAATGGCTCAAGGCCTATAATATTTTTTAGAGGCAAGAAAATAGGTTAGACCTTTGGGTTAGGGGTGAATCAAAACACCCATTACAACTATGGGCTAGGCAGAAGAGTCTAATGACAAAGGAGGGTGTGATCCAAACATTGGGATCCATCCACAAAGCAATTGTCTTGGATGGGGTAGAATATTTTCTATCTATCAGAGACCAAGCCTATATAGTAGCTAAAGTCCGATGGAATATTTCCAATCGGAATGTTCAAGACAGAGAGCCATTTAATTATAGAAATTTTGGATTAGCTGCTGACCGCTTGATTCTCTATAGTAACCTCATCTTGAGGGAAGGCCCATTCTAGCTAGGTTGTAGGTTTTGAAGTCCCATTATATGGTATCCTACAATAGACTATAAGGCCATTTATGAGTTACCTGAAGGACAGATAGGGCACATCTTTGAAGCTTTAGCTGCAAATCATGGTTTTAGACCTCTTAATGAAAAACCCTCTCCAGCCTATTCTCTAACTGCTTTACATGTAAACTATGGTTTTCATGAGGTCATGAAAAAGGGTAAGCAGGGGGGTGTGTTGAGCAGTGGAAAAGGTATGAGTTCATCATGTATTTTCTCATATTTTTCCTTTAAAAATAACTCTTTTTAATCTATAAAGATGATTTATTGGAGGATTATGATAGAATTGCAAAGACTAATGTTTATTGTGAAAATTGACTAAAGATTTCCCTTTATTCTAAAACCAGGAAACAAATGAAGTAAACCATCATTCGAAAGGCAAAGATAAAATAGGAGTAACTGTTATTCCTCTAGCAAAGGGCCGTATCCAAACAAGAAGAAGGAAATCAGAATGCATAGCTAAAGGAAGACATGGAACAACACGGCTACAGCCTAAGAAGACCAAGCATTAGCTAAAAAAGAAAAGGATAAAATCCCTCAAGATCTTTCGATCTTGAGGGATCACTATTCAGTATTATCGTTGTCTCTTGTCCTGTCCGCCGAATTCTTATAAAAGGCAGTGCCTTTAGATATCGAGACAGGAGGATTATTATTGAACTTCTTTTGTAACTCTGTAATTTATTAACTCTTGTGATCAGAGACCGACTGCTGTAAATGTTATTTATGTCTAATTAATACAAGAACGTGTTGCCGTTCCATTTCTTAACTCTGGAGTAAAGCCCAGTGGTGTTTCACTGGTGGCTAAGGGCCCGACCTTGGTGGATCTATATGCTATTTGTATCATTACCTTTTAGTTATCGTTGTGTGATAGTTTTTATGTGTTTTCGTTACAGTTTGCAAGTTAATTGGTTTACTATTTAATTTCTTATTGATATTGGTGTGTTACATTGATGAATTTCATTGATGTTCCGTTCTAACAAGAATATTAATTCCTATATCATTTATCTTGTTATTATTTAATAGAGCTTTGTTGTTCAACATTTGACGTTCTATTTCAGTTGCTGTTCCATTCCATTTGATTTTTTGTTTGACTGCTGTTCATTTCAGAGTGCTGATCAAGAGAGTTTGCTGTCGAAAGGATTTGCTGCTTAACAGGATTTGCTGCTCAATAGGATTTTCTGTTTAATATAATTTTCTATTCAATTCTCTTAGATAGAGTTTGCTGTTCAGATTCATTAAGTTGCTGTTCAAATTCATTAGATAGAGATTGTTGTTCAATTCCAGATTCACTGTTCATTTCAATTCATTAGTTTACAGTCTTCAAAGAGTTTGGTTTTGCTTTTGAATAGCTTGTCTAGTTTACTTTCATTAGCAGCCTTTAGTTCAATTTCCTTTCAATTTCTTTAAGGCAGGATCATCAACTCTAAATAATATTGGTTATTGTTACCTACATTCTCAGATTGATTATCTTGTTCCCATTTGATTTCAATTCCATCAGTTTCTAAAGGAAAGAATTATCATTAATGCATCCTTGACTGATGTTTGCTGAGTGAATGATTGGATTTCAGAGCATTTAAGTTCATGTCATTGTAGTTAGATTTCTTTTCCAAGCATCTGCTTACTCTTGTATTTACAACATTGTACTACATATTGCAAGGCATTACTCTTAGATTGAATTGCAGCCTCAGACTATGTACACTCTTGAAACAAAAATTCGTTCCTGGATTGATGATTAATGTAGGATAAATAGGCTTTAAAAAGACACCTTTTATACCTCAACACTTATAATATTCCCAAATCAGGAATTTCACTAGCCCCTATAAAGGAAACACTATTTCCAGCAAACAACGCAATAACAGTGAGGAATGGGACTTGGATCCCTTATTTTACACATCATACAACTCACATCGTGAATTGGGCTGAAACAAATAACTCTAGCCAACATAAATAGATCTCCCCAAGTCAGTATGACTCAAATAAGCCCAAACCCCATTAATTAGCTCATACAGAAAATACTAAAGTATGTACAACGTTAATTTAATAAGGGTTCATGCAACAATAAGTGAGAAATATTAGATCTAGAGTTTACGATCATCCAATGGCTGAGAAAATGGAGATCCTTTCGTTTTTATACACAATAATAATAATAACCCGACAAGGGTTTCATGAGAGTACAATGTATAAAAGAGCAGATCTACAGATCTAGATCAGGAAAATGAAATTTTACTACAGTTTTGAATATATGTAGCTAAAATGTACAAAGAATAGAAGAAGAATGATATACAAAGCTTTCCGGGAGAAGGGTTGTCCCTTCCTCCAAGGAATAAGCTCACAAGCAAGGGTTCAAACCCTGCTACTTCAACACTGTGAAAAATGTCGCAGTTCCTGCAAAGGAATGCGCTGTGGGAGATGAAAAATGGTTTTTCCACATGCCAAGATGTCTAATATGATTAGAAACCTCCCTTTCGGATCTTAAAAAGAAAGGGAAGCTCCCTCCTCTGAAAGATAAGCTCAAAAGTTGGTGTTGTAAGCCTTCCATGGAAACACCCTGCAACACAATGTTTCTTATTACAGGAATAATGTTGTAGCTGAAGGAGGATGCTTAGCCTCAAGCCTGAATGTGGAAAAGTGAAGATAAATTCTCCTCCAAGAGGCCTCTCAAGGTAGGAGAAGGAATCCCTAAACAAGAATGCCTTTGTGCTAAACATCACTACAATCTCAACTCAGCAGCTGAAGAATGCTCAATAGTCTAAGAAAAAAAAATTCAATAATCCATAAGCTAACCCCAAATGTCAACCATCCTCATCCTTATAAGGTTTGTGAGCCTCCTCACCCTGGGTCCCATCCATTAGGGTTTCCAATATCACATGATCACTTTCCCTCCAAAACCGCATAAGGCTACTCCTCCATACCGCGTTGTTGACTTAGTCAACTTGACTGAATCAACATGATTCTCTTCGTGTTCATACATGGAAAGTGCCAAATCCAGCTACTAGAATGTCCCCTTTTCATACCAAGAGGGATTTTATGCTAATACAAGATAAGTATGGGTCTCTTTCCCCATTTATTCATCTACTAAGTGCAAAAATCAAAAATTAACATTCCTATTAGCTTCATGCTAATTTAGGAATATTATAATAAAGGTATCATTCGTCCATCTACCTTGCCATGTGGTTCACCGATTGTGTTGGTGCCCAAGAAGGATGGAACGTGGCACATTTTTGTGTATTTCCATTCACTCAACAAAATCATGATAAAGAATCATTATCCACTCCCAAGGATTGATGTTTTGCTTGATCAATTGAGGTATGAGAATTATTTCACTTAGTTATACTTAAGAAGTGGTTATCATCAAGTTACAATCGCTAAAGGGGACATATGGAAGACCACATTTAAAACTAAACAAGGATTGTTTGAGTGGCTTGTTATGAATTTTGGTCCTTGCAACACTCCAGATACTTTCATGAGAGTTAGGAATGGTGGATTGAGACCATTTCTTGATGAGTTTGTCATTGTTTACTTAGATGATATTTTGATATTCAGAAAATCACGAGAAGAACATGTCATGCATGTGAGAAAGGTGTTTGATGTGTTGAGAAAAGAACAATTGTTTTTGAAGATGTTGAAATGTGAATTTGGTAAAACTTCTTTAGTGTATTTGGGACATATTATTAGAGGGGGTGAGTTGAATATAGACCCCTATAAAGTTGAGGTCATTGTGAATTGGCCTATACCCAAGTCAGTCATGGAGGTAAGAAGTTTTCTAGGAGCAACACAATATTGGAGGAAGTTCAATGCTAATTTTTCTTCTATTGTAGCTCCGTTACATGTGTTGACTAGTATTAAAAACGTCTTCCAGTGGAGAGGAAATAAAAAAAAAAATTTTGATGCTTTAAAAAGGAAGATCAGTTCAACCCAATATTAGAATTACTGGACTTGAGACAACCCTTTGAGATTCAAACCAATGCAAGTGACTATGCCATGGGCACAATCCTCTTACAACATGGTAAGCCTATTTCATTCCATTTGGAAATGTTTAATGGTACAATGATAAATTATCCTACATATGAAACGAAGCTATATGCGTTTTTTCAAAGTGTGAAGAAGTGGAAACATTATTTTATGGGAAAGGAAACCACCATTCACACCGATCACCAACCATTGCAATACTTGAAATTGCAAACTAAATTTCAACAGTCAAGGTGCTTTCGATGGATGGGATTCTTGCAGTAATTCCACTTGTTCATTGGGTATAAGAAAGGTATATACATCAATGTTTTTGATATTCTTTCTAGGCCTATTATTAATGTGGCTACTTTACTCAAGAATACTTATGTTTTACATGAAATTTACATTGAACAATATGCATTTGACAATAACTTTCAAGATTTTTATGCAAGCTTGAGTCAAGGTAACCAAGTTGAGGAATTAGATTATCATGTTCATAATGACTAGTTATATCATTTGGGAAAGCTTTGTATTCGACAGGGTGAGAGAGTGAATGTCATAAGGGAAGCACATACTTCTCTTATTGTGGGACATTTTGGTGTAAGAAAAACAGTAGAAAATATTCATAGGTATTGTTATTGGCCTCGTATGCTTGAAAGTGTGTCACATTTTATTAAAGGTTTTTCATTATGTGTAGTCAGTAAGCCTAGTAATAGGAAGTTAGGATTTTACACACCACTTCTGGTTACTTCATGTCCATGGGAGAGTATTTCTATGGATTTTGGAGGAGGTCTTCCTTTGTCAAAAAGAGGTCATGATTATTTGTATGTAGTTGTGGATAGGTTTAACCAAATGTGTATTTTGATGCCATGTAAAAATAAAGTTACAACTGAACAAACAACTTATGTTTTCTTTAAAAAAATTTGGGTTAATTTTGGGTTTCCTACATCTATTGTAAGTGATCGAGATTCTCGATTTTTTGGGAATTTTTGGTCAAGTTTGTGGGAATTGATGTACACTAAGTTGAAGAAGAGTACAACCTTTCATCCACAAACATATAGTCAAACCGAGGTGGTCAAAAGAACAATCATTCATATTCTTTGAGGATATCGCAACAAACATTCTAAGTTGTGGTATGAACAGTTGCATTACATTCAACATGCTTACAACTGTGCAAAACATTCCTCTACTCAAACATATCCATTTGAGGCATGTCTTGGATACT
Organism: Pinus albicaulis; assembly: GCA_034641835.2. Classification (NCBI taxonomy): domain Eukaryota; kingdom Viridiplantae; phylum Streptophyta; class Pinopsida; order Pinales; family Pinaceae; genus Pinus; species Pinus albicaulis. Next base: position 1,513,556,226 of record CM076575.1, on the reverse strand, counting down.
TGCCAATATCCCCATTGGATTTTGGGAAATATGTAGCTATCGATAGACATAACGATATAAATAAACAAAATAAGTTCATAGAGAAAATTCAGTTGATTCATCAAACAATGCAAGATCAACTCGAAAAAAGTCAAAACAAGTACAAAGCGAGCATGACAAACAGCAGGCGGATCATAAGTTTCAAGTTGGTGATGGATTTTGGCTTTAGATTAGCAAGGAAAGGCTTAAAGGATAAGGTAAAAATTTGAAACAAATCCGTTATGGTCATTTCAAAATTCTAGAAAATATTGATAACAATGCCTTCAAGCTTGATTTTCCTTCATACATGCAAATTTATTTAGTTGTTAATATTGAAAATTTGAGATTGTATGAGCCTCCTTCGATTGAAGATCAAGGAGAGAATGTTCAGCTGCCATCTATTGAATGTTTTTCTCTAGATTTATTTTTTGAGCTACAAAAAGACACTGTAATTAACAAGAGGACAAGGACATCGACAAGAGGAAGTATCGACTATCTTCGAGTGGGGCTTAAAGGAACAAATATTTCAAAGGCTAAATGGATTGAAATTGGGAAGGTGAGGAAACTGTAAACTCACTTGTTCAGCAACTGAATATGATATTTTGGGGTCTAAAAGCTTCCAGTGGGGAGGAATGATCAACGGATTAGTTCTATGCTCAAAAATAAAAAATTTTAGAATGGCTCGAAACCTGAACTACCACGTAGTTCTCTTCGTTTTGAATCCAGCACACTTTGTTTCACACAAAATGGACTCCGTATACTTGTGAAAATGAGTTCTGTTTGGTTTTATAAATAGGGGAAAAAAAAAGACAGACAGGTGCTTAGTAAATAGTTCGTACTGATGACGTGGCATGCTCACTTGGTAGGGTTGATTTTGTCATTTTCCTCAAGTGAATACTGGACTGCCAAGTGGTAGCATTTCATTGGATGAAAATTTGAGTTATGTGGCAAGTTATTATTGGTTTGAATTTGGTCCAATTGGGTGAGGACACATGGTTGAGCCTAGGGCCGCCACATCTCCCCCCCCCCCTCCCAATGGTGTATAGTGGATCGAGATTTTTGTTTGAAGTTGGGCAGAGGCATCGAGGTTCGACCCTGTGACCTCCCACAAGCCAATGCCATGATTATACCACATGGTTAGTTCTTAACCGTTAACGTTTCCACATGTATTTAACATTTGTAATGTATTATGGTGAGGGGAGAGGGGGCCAGCCCCCGAATCATACGACCAAGCTCATAACCATTTGCGGGGCTAAGCACAAATGCAGAGTTTTAACATTAAACCATGTTTAATTAACCAATAAACCTATATTGACCAATGCCTAATCCACGTATTAATTTAGGATTATCTTAAATGCGAGATTAATGCTATGAAATGCTTAATTAGAGCTAACCACATTTACTTAACTTAATGAATATTAAGTTGGCAGACTGCCAATTTCAGTTGAAACTGCCAGTTTAGCTCTAGTTAGCTAAATTTAGGCTTGAAATGGTGGAGAAAATGTAAATGGTCATAAATTTTGAATTTTTCGACCAAATCAGGTGTAGAAAGAGGCTAGATGCCCATTTTTGGGCATCCTGGACTCATTGGTGCAGGTTTCAGTAGCAAAAGAGCATTGTAAACAGGTAAATTTGCATATTCTAGCATAATATAGAGGCCACAAAAGCTAGACCAAGGAAATGTAGCCCAGGAGGGGTGAACTCCTTCATCAAATACCTATGTTGATGAATTGTACGGTGATGTAATGTACTTTACTTGCTGATGTTCAACCTTGGTTTTTATGTTAATTTTTTCATTAAATTGACATGAAAAATAGTCATGAGGCTTGATAATTTTCAAGAGAACTTGAACCCTTAAGCACACATAAGACATTGAATCCAAAATCTGAAAGAGTATTTAGCACAACAACACTAACATAATCCATTTATACCATTTCCTACTCGAACTGGCTGATTTCTAAGTTGTTGATTTCTCTTTTCTTCTATTTTGTGAGCTAGTTTCATAACATACACACTGACACCTGGTTGGCTCATATGCATCGAAAAAAGTGTTGCCTAAGACTTCTATGCCACTAAGTTGGAAACCAGATGCCCTGGTGCCCTAGTCCTTAGATTCTTTTGGAATTGAATTAGAAATATTCATGGGATTTTGGGACTCTAGGATTTCTCCTACATTATTCCATAGTCCTCGCAACGTCAATGCTCCTTTGTGAATTAAAAAATAGTTATGGGATTCTGATCCTATGAGGTATGCTATAGAGACGATTTAAACCAATAAATGTGTCCTGTGATGGGTCCACATGTCATCCATAAATAGCCTTGTTGGGTGCATGAAAACTCCAAAAATTCTTTCCACATATCCACATCCCATTGCGAAGTTGATGACATTAGTTATGACCAATGATTTTTTGCCACTTTTTTGGTCAGAGGAGAGAGGAAGGGTCCTCAGTAAAAAAAAAAAATCGATTGATTTCTTCATAAATGGTTCAATCTCGATGCTTTCAAAAAATAATTTAGAAAAAGGTTATGGGGTTAAGGGATTTCGAGATTCAGGCCTCTGATTTCTATTATGGGGTTTTGTTAGTAGACGACCCAACTTCGATAGTTGACGGATCTCTGGTCCCCTAGTCCCTGGGGAATTTTGGAATTGATTTTCTAATGAGTTACGAGATTCCACGGTCACGAAGTTTTAGATATTTTTACCTTTATCAGCCCAAATTTGGCTGCTTATATATTTTGATATAGGAGGCCATTAGTATAGTTATTTATACCATTGGAAATCTCTTTCATATCAATTTTCGATTGAGTGGGTCCAATTTGGTATTTGAGCTCATCTGCTACTCTTAAAAAAGCTCCAAACTCTGCTATCCTTTTCACCCTGATCCTTTTTCTATATGAAGAATAAAATAAGGAAGGGGAGAGTAAAATATCAGCTCCAACTAGGGATAGTGACTTGATGGAAAGGAACTGAGAACCTATAGACTAGTATCCTTTTTGGGCATGGAGTAAAAAATATATACAAAATTGAAAATGAAATAAACATGTCATTACTTAAAATGGCTCACCTTTATTTACAATGGAAGTGGATACATGAATTTAGTGTTGAAATTAGTTCTTGAGGTACTTCCCATTGACAAGCATCTCAAACAATTTACCCTCCATATTTTTTCGAAGGAATGTGTTGTTACCTTTGGCTTCAATTATTTTGAAGGGCCCAAACCACAAGGGATAAAATTTTCTTTATTTGCCTTTGTATTCTCTCCTAACATCCCATCTGAGCACAAGGTCACTGGGGTGGAAAATTATGTCCTCGGCCTTTTCATCAAACATGACCTTCATTTCTTCCTGGTAATTGAAGAGATTCTGAGTGGCTTGTTCTCTACTTTCATTTATCTCCACCAGCTAATTTATCCTCCTAGTCAATGGATTAGGTTCCTCCTCTGCATCCTGAGTTAACTTAGCCACTGACATAACCAATTAAATTTGCAATACCATACACGAATTCAAATGGTGATTTTCCAGTGGATATTTTTGTTGTGACTCTATTTTCCCAAAGATAAAATTTAAACTGAGAGCCCCAATTTTTCTTATTCTCTGCAATGGCTTTGTTTAAAATTATCACCAAAGTCTTGTTTGATGATTCTTCCAACCCATTTTCCTGTGGATAATAGGTAGTAGAGTGACCAAGTATGTCATTATACTTATGGAAAAAAATCAATAAGTTTTACATACTTAAACACTTGGGCATTATCATTCATTATCTTCTTCGGGCAATTAAATCTAGCAAAAATATTTTCTTCAAGAAATTTTGTAATCACTAAATCAGTTGCGGTATGGGTAGGAATGGCTTCCTCCCATTTTGTAAAATAGTTAGTAGCTGTCAAAATCAATTTATGTTGTCCACTAGAAGGTGGGTGGATTTCCCCTATAAAATCCAATCCTCACTGCCTAAAATGTTCCTTCATAAAAACTGGAATCAGAAACAATGGAGCTAGCTTCTTCCTCTTAGTGAAAATATGACATTCTTTGCAACTTTTTACCAAATTATAAACACCAAAAAATAGTTAGTCCAATAAAAACCAACCTTCAAGATCTTATTTGGTGTAACCTTCCAACTATAATGGCCTCCACAAGCACAACCATGGTATTAATTTATAATATTAGTAATTTCATCTTCTGTTAAGCACAACAAAAATACACTAACATGATCCCTCCAATACAATTGACCATTTGTGATAACATGTTTCTAGTATTTCGTTCTCATAGACTTATATTTAGTTTTTTCAAAATATATTGGGAAACTAGGAAGTAATAGATGATGGAAAATACTTTTGTACCAATCTAAACAAAGATATTTATAAGAAATTCTATTATCTTGTTCACTAGATTGGGTCTCATTACCTACTTCATTTGGTCCAAAAGTCTCAGCCAACAAATTTTTTCCCATTGCTTGACAATTTTCTCCTAATAAGATCTTGGCTAAACCTTGCCCTTTTCTTAAAATTGGACAACTAGGTCCAAACTCTGGGTTGTGCTGCTTAGATGATGATTGCAACATTTTTATTGGATTCCTCTTTCGGAGAGGTGTAAGGTTGATCTAAAGATCATATCGATCGGATGAGCAGAACATGTAATTTGAATTTATTCCACTTATCTGCTAGGTCGGCTTAGAATAAAATATAGACTTAAATGTATTAAAGGACATGTCACACACCCCCAAAGATTCCTATATATTGGAGAGATTTAGAGTTCATTTGACACACATTATTGTGTAGGAATTCTCTCTCTCTAGATAGCGTTGGAGCTGTGATATATATGGATTGTTCTTTGTTTGGGTTGTTCCGGGTTATATGTGTGACACGATTGGATGAATGACCTATTGGAGACTTTGCTGGTTGAAGCATCCTGCTGATCGCCGTAACGCCACCATTTCCTATCTCTGTTTTGGCTTGTCTTCTATCGATCTATTAGTATGTTCGATCTTCTTCAGTATTGTGCCCAATCTGAAATGGCATAGAACATAAGAATAAATTAACATGGTATTGGAGCTAAGTTGAAAACAAGCCCAAAATTCATGGTGAAAGAAAGAAGGTACCCCTGAAGCTTGCCGCCCAAAACTAAGGAGGCCAAAAAAAAAGAAAAAAATAAAAAAAGTTGGAAGGCTGAAATGTTGCGCCCTTGTTTGAAGGTCAAACTAAATTTCTCTGAAGAGTTAAATCTCTATAATGTAAACATAATTGTGTTTTGACTGCGTGGTTAAGGTGTGTCTGTGATAAATTGTTGTTTTCCCCGCAATGGACTTATCAGCATTAGACAATGAAATGAAAGTTCACAATTTGCAAATACTAGATGCTGAATTGTCCACCACAATGGCTGGAGTGGACATGATCAAATCGTATGCCACAGCCCTAGGAAGAGAGAGGCCGAAGTTCCTTCGTAAGGAGACTATTCGAGGGGCTGAGAGAGAGTCTCAGCGTGTTTTTCAAAGCGTCGAGGGAAAAAACTGAGCGTACATTTCAGGAAGTGACAGAGCTTTAAATTTCTAGTATATTTGTTACGAAATTTGAAGGCTGTAGTCAAATTGACGTCACGGCTGGTGATCGACGTCACAGTGAATGCCGAGCTGCTCAGCAAACAATCATGTGTCACGCAGGACTTCCTGCTTGGATTTGTCCCATGCTTTCCTATCTTCACTATAGCGATTTTAATGACCGAGTTAATCCTCGTAGATTCTGCATGACACAACCATCATTTGGACACAATTCCTTGCTTAAATAAAATTTCCACGTCCTTCGATCAATGGACAGAGTCGCGATGCTACAAGGATATATTTAACTTCGCCCTTGATTTTTTAACATGTTTTTTTTCTAGCAAGAGTGATTACATGAGCATCACATCGACAATCGGATTGACGCATTGACTCAAATCGATGAAATTCAACTGTGATTGGACATACTTCACACAACTCCCAATCGCTGCTACTTTTCGAGGAAAATTTGTCGCAGAAATTGCTGTGTATCGAATTCTGAGTCCATCACCAAGTGGCATTGTCGTGGAAAGGGTATTATTTTTACAACCCTTTAATTTCATGTATCTGAAATGCCTTCTGTCAGGAAGCCGAGACCAAGAGTGCAGTGGATTATCGAATTGGGAATTCTGAAGTGATGGTTGTTGATACCTGTAGAATGCGATTTGGAAAATGGCAGACCTAGTGCAAATAAGCACCAACTAGCAACATTTTCAAGTTGCTGACGGTCTAATTCCTCTTGATTTCGATGTAGGTGTTTAATCTCATTTCCAGGTAAATTTCTTGTTACGTAGTGTGGGTGAAACGAAGAATGTGTGTGCAGAAGTCTGAGGTCTGCACCTATAGTATAACCATAGGAATTTAGATCCTGCAGTAGTTAAAAGAGATTGTGCATTGATCACTCCCATTTTGTGCATTGGTTAATAAATATTATCCTAAGTTGAAGTAAATATATATATATATATATATATATATATATATATATATATATATATATATATATATCTATGAGTTGTGGTTGCTGGCAGCAAAGATTGAATTTACTTCAGTACATAGAAGAACCAGTATCACTGTATCAAGGCTGGTCAAACAAGTTGAAACAACCCAGGTTCATCTAATCTCTGTCTTAAAAAGGGGTCGTATTTTTTTTTAAGTTTGTTATTCTGAAGGATACATATCAAAAAGCCAAGACACTATGTTATTGGGGATAATTAGGTTGTCCGAATGATATATAAATATTACTGAATATCTGGGCATGTAAGTCTACTGCACTATTATTGAAAGCATTATAGAGTCTCAAGATGATATTCCTATTTGATGAAGCAGAAATTAACCTTCCGCCAAACTGCCCTTTAGAAAAGAGGAGGAATGCTATTGTGCAATTCGTGTAGGATCTCATTCATAAGTGCTTAAGTTGTAAGGTTTTTTCCACTAGTGACATTAATATGAAGGATACATGGGCAAAGAAGTATGCAATGTTCTTGAGAGATAAGTGAATATGTGGAGTTTCATGTCAAGGAAATACACTATATTCAGGTTGAATTGCGACAATTCCTTGACAGTTTTCCCATGATAGTTGTGTTAGTATCTCTATGATGACGACAACAACTTGAGGTGGAGAGGAGCATGGGGTTGTTAAGTTACAATCAGATCTGTGGTAGGCCGCAGGCCTAACCACCTCTAAACATGGCATCATGGGAGTTTGTGGGGTTGTAAGGTGCCCATAATAACTCTCCTATAGCTGGCCGTATTAATAAGGAGAAGCTACAACAGAGAGAGATAATAATAGACTGAGTTTGAAGGACTGGAAGTAAGGCCCGAATCTCTAGGAGGCCGAGGAAAAATCAAAATAAAGTATGAACAAAAATGGCACTTATGACTGTGCTAGATCTGCGAACCGAAAGGTACCATATAAGATCTGTAAATAAGAAGCAGTGCTGGATGAGATGTCAGATGAAGTAGATGAAGCTCTCAAGTGCAGAGAAGGAATCATGTTTGGATTCCTAGTTCTGTGGATCACAGTAAAGAGGAAGCTACAACAGACCTCCTTAGAATAACATGACTCCTAACAAGCTGAGGCATGTTGATATATTCTCCCTGTTGGACAATGACATAGATAGAAACCTATGTAGCAATCAACATGAGATAGCAGCAGTCTCACGGGAGCGCAATGGTAAAATGTGTTTCAGCAACTTTCGAACATATTATTGGAATCTTGAACCATGATCAGCAAAGCCTGTTGGATGGCTTTGACTGTGGAATATTAAGTCCCCCTTTCCAAGTTGGTGTCTGGGATGCCCTCATTTGACATAAATGTCTACTCTCACAAGAGAAGCTAGCATTAAGAGGGAGAATTCAACTTTATATGCTCCTGAGCTAATATAATTGCTGAACGAAAGAAAATCCTCATGGCTCAAAGACATATGGCTTCAGAGGGGGAAGAAAATTGAGAAGCCATATAAATACCAGGAGTATCTAGCTGCCATGTGTACAATATGAGCCTGGATCATTTTCAGAAACTGGAAAGCATCAAAGTCTACATAGACACGATAATGATGTCTGGGATATGGTTCCTAGAACAAAGCTGTTGTCACCTCGGTATAAGATTGAGCATAAATTTAATGGAAAATTGTGTTGCCCAAGTCTTCTCTAGGAAGGCACTGATTATTATTGCACCTATAATCTATTATTCCCCTTGCTGCTATACAAGGATAGAATCTTCATTAGATGGATGTAAAGACTGCCTTTTTGGCATGATGAAATAAAGGAAGAGATGTATGTAGAGCAACCTCTGGGGTTCGAAGTCCAAGTTAGCAAAACCCATGTCTGCAGGTTGAAGGAAGCTCTTTATGGGCTGAAGAAATTACCCAGAGCTTGGTACGGGAGGATAGATAGCTACCTAATGAAGTTGGGCTTCACTCGTAGTAATGCTGATCCGAATCTTTAATTCAAGGTTGATATAGAGAAGCCTCTCATTCTGGTGTTGTATGAGGACGACCTCTTCCCGATAGGTGCTAACCCTCTCATTCATCAATGCAAGAGGGAGCTCACTGCTGAGTTCAAGATAAAGGACCTAGGACTGATGCACTATTTCCTAGGCCTGGAGGTCTGGTAGAGACCTGGCGAGATTTTCCTTTCTCAAGGAAAATACATTGTGAAACTTCTGGAAAGATTTGGTATGGTGGACTGCAAGTCCGTGTCAACACCAATGGAACTCAACTTCAAGAAGTTGAGTGCCAGCGCTGTTGGGCCCATATTGAAAAATCCTACTGAGTATCGTCAACTCTTAGGGGCCTTGATGTTCTTAGTGAACACCTGTCTGGACGTATGTTTTGTAGTGAATACTTTGAGTCAACACATGGTTGATCATAACATTCACTGAGTTGGTGCCAAGAATCTCTTGAGATATCTCTGGGGCACGTTAGACCTTGGGCTAAGTTACACTACCAGGAGTATGACACTCCTTGATATACTGATGTCGATTGGGCTGGCAGTGTGGTGGATCGTAAGAGCACGTCTCGATGCTACTTCACAAGTAGATATGCTTCAGGCTGGAAAAGGAAGTTAGTAGCCTTGAGCATCGCTAGTGAGATGTTTAAGCATGTACTAGATGCCACCGTTATCCTTTGTGATAACTAGAGGGGGATTCATTTGTCATAGAATCCCAGGTTCCACGATTGATCCAAGCATGTTGATGGCTGGTACCACTTTATCCGGGATATGGTACAACAAGGCACCGTAAGGCTCGATCATATAGGAGCTGATGAGCAGGTCGCGGATATTCTCACTATGCCCTTGGGGAAGGTCATGTTCCTAACCTTCTGTGAGAGACTTAATATCGTGGAATGACCCTATGATGTGGGTCCTATTGGACGATGAGCTCGAGGAGCTCTGGGGGGCTTTGGGGACAGCTTCTAGGAGCTATGAGCAACCAAAAATCTAGGCTTGCCAAACTTTGTTGGTGTACTTCGACCCCACCGTTGTGATTATTGAGTTGGCTCAACTCTCATTATCTGTGCCTCGTATGCATCCTACCCATTGAGTTCAGGGCTCATGAGAAGTACCTTTCATTTGGCCAATGAGGTGGGAAAATCTAGAGACTAGTAGCAAAGACTAATGGATGCATCAAAGATTTCCGTACTCTCTATCTAGGATGGCATGGTCCAACCACTTGATCTAGGATCAAGTCTTGTGAGGTTTCGAACCTCCGCCTGACTTCGAGTTAGATGAACCAACTTTGGGTTGGTTGGAGACTCTTTGTGAGTTCATTAGAGGTTTTTACCTCTGGGTTGAATCTGTCAGCCGGGAATGATGTCTTTGTGATTGACCCACTTCTGTTCTGAAATGAAAAGGCCAGAAAAGCAAGTTACGGCGGGATGATGCATGATGTTTGGATTGCACTAGTCGACGGAGTTCTCCCTAGTTGAGAGGGAGTGTTAAAATTGGACAACTAGGTCCAAACTCTAGGTTGTGCTGCTTAGATGATGATTGCAATATTTTTATTCGATTCCTCTTTCGGAGAGGTGTAAGATTGATCTAAAGATCATCTCGATCGGATGAGCAGAACATGTACTTTGAATTTATTCCACTTATGTGCTAGGTCAGCCTAGAATAAATTATAGACTTAAATGTCTTAAAGTACGTGTCGCACACCCCCAAAGATTCCTATATATTGGAGAGACTTAGATTTCATTTGACACACATTATTGTGTAGGAACTCTCTCTCTTTGGATAGCGTTGGAGCTGTGATATATATGGACTGTTCTTTGTTTGGGTTGTTCTAGGTTATATGTGTGACACGCTTGGCTGAATGACATATTGGAGACTTTGCTGGTTGAAGCATCCTACTGATTTCCGTAACGCCACCATTTCCTATATCTATTTTGGCTTATCTTCTATCAATCTATTAGTATGTTCTATCTTCTTTAGTATTGTGCCCTAAGCTTAAATGGCATAGAACATAAGTAGAAATTAACACCTTTATTAATTTGGTTGGCTTAATTTCCATGTTATACTCCTAACTTTTGGTTATCCACTTGCCCCTTTTCCCCTCACCGTCTCCTTGTGTGAGAATTCCCTTCACACCTATTAGAGGAACATATGAAATTATCTTATATTACAGAAAATAATTCCTAAAAGCCTTCACGACCTTAACAAGAGCATAGGCTTGTTTTTCCAAGATGTCATATTTCAATTTTGCATCCTTGAGCATTTGGCTAAAAAGTGCCATTGAATGTTCTTTCTCTTCTTCATTATTTTGCAATAAGACAACTGCAACAATGTTAGGGGATGCAAAAGAAAATATAAGAAATGAATTTTGACAATTTTGGCTAGCCAAGTGTGGAGCCTCTCCAAAGGCATCTTATTTCTAGCAAATGATTCCCTTAAATATACAATCCATTTGACCTCTTTTTCCTTTTTTTAGCATGTCTCTAACCTCCCTCAAAATCTCAACATAATCGGGCACAAATATCCTCAAGAAGTTTATCCTCCCTAAGAAGACCTGTATCTCATTTTTTTTCCTTCGAAAAAGGATGGTACTAATTTATTCAGCCCTTTTTGGGTCAATTTTCACTCCATCTCTTGAGACTTTATGGCCAAACATTTTTCCTTCTCTGAGGGAAAATTTAGACTTCTTTGGGTTTAGAGACAAACTATACTGTCTGCATTTCTCAAATGTGTGTTTCAAATAATGCAAGTGTTCCACATCATAATTTGAGAAGATTGTTATGTCATCCAAGTAAATAACCACAAATTTATACTTCTCCCCAATAAATGCTATATACATATCCCTTTGAATGGTAGCACCAATGATCATGAGATGAAAAGGAATTCTAGAATACATGAATGTTCCCCAAGGTGTGGTGAATGTTGTCTTTTTCTAATCCTCAGGATGCACAACAATATGGTTGTACCTAAAGAACTCTTCAATCATGGACAATCTTGATGACCTCACCACCTCCTGCAAAATATAATCCATATTGGGAAGGGGGTAATTATTTTTTAGGGAGGCATGTTTAGGTTCCTAAAATCCACACACAACTCGATCTCTCCATTCTTCTTTCTGAGAGGGACCAGATTATCCATCCAATATGAATATCTCAAAGGTACAATGATTTTATCTTGGAACATTTTCCTGATCTCTTTCTCTATTAAGGAGAGAAGTAGGGGATTTATTTTCCTAAGCTTTTGATTGTGAGGTTTAATTCCAAACTTCAAAAAAATATTATGTTGAATGATACTGACATCATAAATCTTCAAGTCATCATAAGACCAAGAAAAAATACCAACATACTTTCTGAAGAGGTCAAAATAATTATGTTTGTACCCCTCTGAAAACCCATTGGCCAACTTAATTAGTTTGGGTTGTTGTTCTATGCCAATGTTACAATCTTCTATACCCTCCTCATTCTCCTTCTTGGATGGTTTGGCTACCAAATCATTAACATAAAGCAAACTTTCCAATGGAACTAGACCCTTTGGGATTATGTTTCCCTTCAACTGTAGAATTTTTTTCTTAACTATAGTTTCCTCCCAAGGTGTTTGTTATTCAAATGATTCAATTTCCTCAAAATATTCACCCTATTGGTCTATTTCCATTTTAGAAAAATCTCTAATCACCTCCATAAACCTTTTAATATGATATTCATCCTCAAACACCTACCAATATTTCACATTATCGGGCATGGAGGGTCTCTTCCTAACTTCCACTTCATACCTAAGGAGAAGATTTTATGGGGGCTTGAAAGTGTTGGTTGTTGTTTCCAAGGGATCTGGCATTCTATTTTTATCCCTAGGTAGAAATTTAATATTAAATTCTAGAAATAAATTCTCAAGTAAGTCCCACTCTTCATTTATGTAATATTTTATCGTGGGATTCTTGGTTTGGAATTGATTCTTGATTTGTTTCAGAATTAACTCAGAATCTCCAAAAATTATAAAACATTCAATTTTCATATATCTAGTAGCTTATAGGCCCAACACCAATGCTTCATATTCAACAATGTTATTTTAAGTGACAAATTCCAACTTATATGAGAGTTACCTTTAGAGAATCTCAACAACAGTCCTACTCCATTTCCTTCCTTGTAGTAGGCCCCATCAAAGTATAACTTCCACTCAGAACCAAATTTCATTTGTTTCTGATTGGTCTATGAGAAAATTTCCACTTGGGTACCCTCCATAACTTGGTCACCCATTTATAGCAGAAAGAATGAAAAATCTTTTTCTTGCCCATATACTGGAGAGTTGTTTGAATTATTTGCTTTAGTGACAATTTTTACAAACCTGGATTCTTTGTACAACCTGCTCTCTTCTCCACCAAACTCTGAAATGGTCATTAGGGGAATTTTGAGGTCTAAAATGGGCCTCCTAAGGAAATTATAAATTAATAGTGGAAATAATAAAATAATATTATATTACATCATCAAATTTTAGAGGGAGAAAAGAAAAACTATTGTTTCAACACATACTTTCAACTTAACTCCCAATGGGTTTACTCAAATTTCGATCGAGAACACTCATTGGATGGATAATTTGATTCCTCATCCAAGGAGTACCCATGTTGGATACTTTAGATGGACCTTGATACAATAAATTTGAGAAATACATGAAAAAATGTGATTTCATTCACATTTTTCATATACTTCTCATTTTTGCAATCACATTTTTTCCTGTAGTAGGGTCCATCGAAATTATGCAACATGGGTACTCCTTGGATGAGGAATTAATTTTTTCATTCAACGAGTACTCTTGCTCGAAATTTGAGTAAAACCTTAGGGAGGTAATTTGAAAATACAAGTTGAAAAAGCAATTTTATTATTTTTTAAAGCTTTTTACCTTTTTACCCCAAAAATGGTGAATCATCCCCCATGGTTGACATCATCATCTTGAATCCTATTTGTTCTCATAAAGTTTATTTTGGTTGTACATTTTTCCTAGGAGGTCCATTTTATACCTCAAAATTTATGTAATTCTTATTCATCTCATCAAAATTCTTCTCTTGAGAATCCATTGCTTGACCAGAGGAGATGGCTTCCTCTTTTCCTCTTATCCCAACACTATGTTCTCCATTTTCCTTCAAATTCTCTATAGATTCAAATTTTTCTTCTACTTCCAAAGAATCATTTTGGATTTGGTCTAGTGTGAGGGATTTCCTCTCTCTGAGGATAAAGCCAAAACCTGATTCAAAGGCTCCAACAGACACCACCTTAGTTGCTTCTTATGGGTGTTTAATCTCAACAGGAAAGATATTGTACAATTTATTAAATCTTTTGATAAATTTTGTGACATATTCATTGTTCCTTTTCTTTATTGCATTAAATTTAGTCAAGAAATATCTGTATTGTTTTTCGTCCCCCGTTTCTGCATAAAAGTGTTCTCCAATTCCTCCCAAGTGTTGATTGAGTTGTTTGGAAAGGTCTTAAACCATTTTCTAGCCTCCCCATATAGAGGCTAAACAAATAGCCTCAGGACTACATCCATATGTTTTAAATTCAAGTTTTCTACAAATGCACAAAATATTTCAATGTGTTGTTGGGTTTTGACATCATCTTCCCCGGTGAATCTATGTAGGAGTTTGAGATAGTCTTGGGGAATTGAATTGAATGCCTTTTGTAGATTCAGAGGAGCATATCTGTTAAGTACAAATCCAGGGACAACCATATTTTCCAAAGGAGGTTGAAAAATATTTGTTGTAGGGCTTGGGTGAGAGGTTGGGTGAACAACGCTAGATAAGATTAGGTGTGAAATAAATGTGGGGGTTTGATATGGACTAGTAACGAGAATATATTTGACTTATTCAACTTCTTGGAAAGTATGAAGTGTAAAAGGATAAAAACTGGCAGAAAAATATTCAATTTTTGGTTTTTAAAGATAAAAATCAGATGTGGGAAAACACTCTTCTGAGAAGTCCAACCCCTTAAATGAGGTGTCAGGGGTATTAGTATCAACTTTCAGAGTGCTAGAAGTTGAGGTCTCTAGGTCAAAGAAAACATGATCTAGAATTCTTGGGGTTCTTTAACTCTAGATTCTCTTGGAGGTAATTCTTGTTGGGTCAAAGACAGGAGGGGTATTTTGCTAAGATGTATCAAAACAAGTATGAGTCCTCCTAGAAGCGAGGGTTATAGTCCAAGAACTCTGCTACGTGAGAAATATCAACCCACACTTCCTTTGCAAACCATACAAAAGGAATGTTTAGAAATCATACCCAGGGAAATGAATTCTAATTCATTCCCCAATAATGATGTTAGAAGATGTTGTGGCTCCTAGAGAAAACCCCTGGGTTGAGGAGAAGGGTCAGTTCCTAGAACATCTTAGCATCTCTCGAAGATAGTTCAATGTTGTTCAAGAGAAAAATGTAAAATGACTTGAATTTGGTTGAATTATCTCAATTAGAGGGAAATCACATTTCAAATATTAATAATACTCCATTCAAAAGAATTAATGTTCATCCATGGTGGCCTACACATTGATAATGAAGTTTCTTTAATTTTTGTAGCATATGTGACAAGAAAGAATACAAGAGAGAAATCGAGTGCAGAGGGCTAGTGATAGAATCATGTACAGTGGAAAACTACATTCCAGTATAATTATGAAGAGAAAAAGGGAAAAACAATTAGAAACCATGGAGTGCATTTTAAGGCCTTCAATCTCAAATATTATAGGTACCATTTTCAATAGCATGACATAGATAAATCTGACATACAAGACTGAGTTCCAGCACTAACAATTACATGATTTCTAAGAGGAAACAAAAACATATGAAAATGATAAATAGAGACAGAATTACATACTCCACATATCTATGCTTGGAATCACCAAAATATCTTCAGTAATATCCAAGAACAACATGCGTTTCATAAAGCTTCATAACATGAAAAAATTGAAGAAGATTACAGTCTCTGGAATGAAAATAAAACCCTACAAATGAGTTTTTCTTCCCTTTTATAGGGAGGGTACAAACAAAAATAGTTGCAAAAATATCTTGGAGTGTTGCAACTATCTAAACTAATTATATTTGCAAGTGTGCCAATATACTAGCTGTCCTAATTATTACATAACAAAATTTATTCCTTCTTCAAAATAAAATATTTACAAAATTTACAAACTGGAAGTGATGTCATGATTCCAAAATCAAAAAAATATTCACTGCTATATTTCTTGATATTTCAAAGTGGACCCATGCTCCACTACCCATCTTTGCCATGATTTTTGAAGGTTAAAAATAATCTCCAACTTTAGAGGGGAACAAGGCTTTATTTGCATCTGATTGATGGCTATAGCCTCTTGCAATGGTGGAAAAATCTCAGCATAGATGTTTGTAAGTGACTTTAAAACCAATAAATTGGTGTGAGGTTTGACCAAAAATTTCCAATTGGATTCAAGATCAACATTAATGAGCTGGTTAACCCTCTTTGTTAACTCAAATCCTTATTCAAGCCAATCCTTGAGAAAGCTCTCCACATTTGGTATGGAATCCTATATACAATTGGAGACGAGATTTGATTTGAGTAACGAATCATTAATTTATTCAACTAGGGAATTTGACATTTCACGAGCATCACTGATTAATTTTTTAACTGAACATATCTTGACTTTCCATCCCTTAAGAATTACTTGTTTATGCATTGCATCGATTTGGGGAAAGTCATAATTCCTCCCTTCATCACCGTATTACCATTCTAAGATTTGATTGAGCTCCTTCTTGGATTCATCATAACATGAGCTCATTTGTACTAACTCATTAATCAAATTGTTTCCCAATCTGCATTATTCTTGAATCAAACTCAATTTCTCACAAAATAGTTGTTGCTTCCTTTGTAGTTGTACATTTAAATCATGGGTATCCTATTTGAAATACTTCAGCTGGAGGGTTTCGAACTATAATTTTTCTATTTTCTACTGAGATTTTCGACGTTGTTTATATTTTTCCTTGATCTCTTCTGAATGTTCAATTTGAAGAGAATTGAACTTCTTTTGCAGTTTTTTTAGTGCAACCTCCTTTTTATCTAATTGAGCTTTCCATTGTGATCCCAAATTTTCTTCCTTATTAATGAGTGTTTTTGATAGAGATACAATATTCTCATCCTTCTCCCTTAGCAATTATTGTACTTCAATCACTTTTTCCATGGTGGATGATGCATACACAACTGTGAATTGAGTTAAATTTCCAAGTTCATCAACATGGGTAGCTCAAGTTTCTTTCCAGAGAACCTCAAGAGGATCAACTTGTGAAGTCTTCCCTGGGACTAAGGCATGAGAATCATCTATCTTCCATTTCTTCATTCCATTTTTTACTACTTCTTGTGCACAGGTCTATAAAACACATGGGAGGGATCTCTTCAATGTTAAGAAATATTTTTGAAGCAGGATTGACTGGAATAATCTCTACTTGAGGCCAAGTAACAAATGGTGTTTTCTCAACTGTAAATTTCTCTGGCATGGTATATTACTGAGAAAAGGGACTACTTAATAGAGTCTATTGCTAATGAATAATTTCTCCCTCTGAGATCTATTTCTTTTTTTAACCTTGCTTGGATTATTTCGAGTCCTGATCAAATGTGTCCCATACCTGTTCCATGCTTAGGTCTTCTATATGCATTTCTCATTCAGGATTTGAGGAACTAGTTGTTTCCATTTGTTGTTTCTTACGAGGAACCACCAGTTGGGAGGAACTCTCCTACTAAGTAGATGTTATAGTTCCCTTAAAATATACTTGTTATTGTAGAAGAAGCTACAACAAATCTAATGGTAGGGGATCCAATATTGCATTTATAATTCCTAGTATGCCATTTTCAAAAATGAATCATAAGAAGCTTCTTCAGTGAATAAGTCATCAAAATTGTTATATTCATGGAGGAATATTCTAATACCAAATTTTATGGCCCCGTATTTCACTACACCATGTGGGTTGTAAGGCATGGTCAGAATGGTGGCTAACTTTAATACTTCAACAGGTTTGAACTCCTTTTCAACATGTACATAATTGGCCAAAGAGAACATTCCGAAAGGTAGATGGAATTGAGGCCAAACCTTCTTGTTGGAGTCTTTCAAGGCTTTGGTAATCCCATGACCAACTATTTGGTATGCTACTTCCCCTCATAGCAGCTTATCTATAACATAAAGTGGAAAGACATGTGGGTGTGAATAATTGTTGAAGACTTCAATGTATGTAATTGAATCTTCACCAAAATAATTCCAAACTTTCCTAAGGTTTTCCATTGCTTCTTGAGACATCATGGGGGGCTTGATTTCGAATACATCCTCATAAATTGGGATAATGACCTTGTGACAAATTTTATAGAAATAACCAAAATAATTGGTCTTCCAGACCACATTGTGGTAAATATGAATTGGTGAGGGATCAAATATGGTCCATTTCCATCCCATGGCCGAAAAATCAGGGGAATAATACAAAGAGTCCATGACATGGGGTGACATATAAAATGAAGGGATTTAATTCTTTGAAACATTGCGGGAAGAACAAAAATCTAAAATGTGTTTTCCCAAATTGTTGGATAGTATATTAGCCTAATCGAAAATGTGCCCCCTTAGAAGTTCCATCAATTAAATAAAACCAAATTTTGGGGAATTCAGAGACATTTGGATATGCATGCAACCTATAAAGCATGGAAACAAATTGACCAAAAAAGGAAGCAAGTGAATCTATAGAGTAGTTACCATCTCTCTTATTTTTGTGTTTATTGGGGTCACTCCTCCAGTATTTAATAGAATCATCTGAATCGCCGTGATTTTTAAATAAATCCTCCACATAATTTGTTTCGTAGATGCATTGGGCGTCTAGAAAGTGATACATCTCCTGAAAGGATTTTGCTGAGAATAAAACAATTTTGTGCTTTTCTAGGTGTGGAACTTACTTTCCATAATATCTAATGTTTCAATAACAAATATAACGATATATTTATAGGGAAAAATTTGTGGCCTCACTCCAATTATATGAAATAAAGAGTTTTTTGTGTCATGTGGAGTTTCGTATGAGGTGGGGGTTTCATCCTCAACTACAATTATTTTGACCGTCACACTGGGGAATTTCCCGGATCCATGGTACAAACTGTATCTTTAAAATTTTTTTACTCATGAAAACTTCTCATCAATGGTTTCCATGAATGGGTTGGCTAGCTACTGCAAAATCACCTTTGATTTCCCCTTAGCTTTCTTCATTTCATCTTGACGAGAGTGGTAGAAGCTTCCTTGGTAAATGGAGAAAATTGGATGCTATGGGTGCACGAAGGTACTTACTCTAGTTGATAGTCAATCATAGGTAGCTCTGAAAAGATGGAGTGGCTAGATGTAGAACAATTTGAAATAGAAAATTTTAAATTTAAATGGTCAGCTCGTGGGGTGAAACAGTTGGTTTGTGGTGCTTTTTAGGTGGGAAAATGAAGATATGGCATGGGGGATACATGTGGTAGAGTTGTATTGCATGGAGCGCAAGGATGGAGAGTTATGCATCAAATGGTCTTGTGCTCGCCTACCACACTTACCTGATAGTGGTCTTGGTTACTGACATGGTCGCAACGTTAACCTGATAGTTGACACATCCATTTTATCTCCTATGGAGGGGTTCCTCAGAGGAATTGGAGGAAAAATTAGACCCCCTCAAATCAATCACAAATTTCGATTTAGCGATTCAATTTATTGAATCTCACTTTTTGATGCAAGCGTTGGCTTAAAAACCACACTTGTTTACTTGTCGGAGCATCTTTCAGGTGATTCCACTTCGAGATTAATGGGGATCTACATTGTAGGTGGCTGAGATTTAACCATTTACATTTAGAAAGTGGGGGAAGGCCCACTTACACCTAGCAGCTCCTATGCGCCGAAAAATAGTGTTTCTTAGGAATTTCGCTCTGTTGAGTTGAAACCCGGATGCCTTGGTGCCCTGGTCCCTGACTTCTTTTGGAATTGAATTAGAAAATCACGGGATTCCGAGACTGGGATTTCTCTACCACTATTCCCTTCTCTCCACAACCTCGATGTTCCTTTGTGAATTGGAAAATAGTTGAGGATTTAGACCCTCCAGAGTATGCTTTCGAGATGATGTCATGTTGATGTCAAACAAGACACATTTCAACCCATGATTGGTCCAAGAGTCATCCATATATAGGCCCTTTGGGTGCCCAAAAACTCCAAAAATTCTTGCCATATGGCCAACTCCAAATGGGTGATTACTGACGTCAGTTATGACCAATGATCTGTTGCCACTATCTGGTTAAAGGAGAGAGGAAGTTCCCTCAATCATTTGTTTTGTGATTGATTTCTTCGTAAATGTTTCAATCTTGAAACTTTGAAAAATTCATTTAGAAAAAGGTTATAAGGTTCCAGAATTCCGAGATTCAGGCCTATGATTTTTGTTACTAGGTTTCGTTAGTAAACAACCCCGACTCCGATAGTTTATGGATCCCTAGTCCCCTGGTCCCCAAGGCATTTTGGAATTGATCTTCCAATGAGTTACAAGATTCCAAGGTCACGGGGTTTTTGGGATTTTGACCTTTATGAGCCCAACTTTGACTGGCTCTATATTTTAAACTAGGAGGCCATTGGTAGACTTATTTATACAATTGGAAATATATTTCAAAGAAATTTATGATCAAGTGGGTCCGATGTGGTCTCTGAGCTCATCTTCCACTCTAAAAATAACTCCAAACTCCGGTATACTTTGCACCTTGACCCTTCTTCTATATGAATAATAAAAGAAGGAAGGGGAGGGCACAACAATAGTCATGCCAAAAATACACATGGGCTCGTCCTTCATTTTTTCAGCTGAATTTAGTAACACATTAAACTCCATTAACACCACTGAGTTAATGCATGAGTGGTATTTAAAAAAATCAACTCCTCAAGAAATATGACTCCTCAAGCAATGGAATCTATGTCCCTTTCTCAAAAAATTTTAAAATTTTAAATTACATGATTAAAAGGTAATTATTTACAATGCTTACAAGGGAAATTAACCCATAGGGGATGTCACAAAGGGCCTTGAGATCTGGTGGAATTTCCTTTTCAAGCCACAGAACCTCAAGGCTTCTTTCCAGTGTCTTAATTCTAACTACAAGTGGCATGATATTTCAATGATTTCAAATTATGGGTGTCATATTTATTTAATTTCTCCTTGGTGGTACATATGGTGCATATTATTTGCCATATAGTCTATGTTATTGTGAAGAGGAATGGAATTAATTTAGTTGTCTTGCAATATCCCTCAGATGTCGATTTTTTTTTTCCTCTTGAGGCTTTGGTGATGGATTTGGAATTTTTGTTGTAATTTGTCTCATGGAAAGGTTCCCTTACTATCTATATATTGAATCTCTCAGTCCCCTAGTTTATGTAAGTTAGTTCAATCCATCCAGGTCCAGAAGCAGGGATAACATGTTATTTCAATGGTTTTTGGGTCTCTGGATAGAGAGGTCATATTATCACCTCTCTTGAAAGACATAAACTTGAAAGATGGTGCTTGCTAGGCTTCTAGATGTTTCTCAGTCTCTCTTCAAATCTATCCAAAAACTAGAGGATATGATTGAAAGGTAGAGTTGTTCCTTTCAACTATTTCTCGGGGAAAAATTGGTAAGGCACCACACATATATGGAGCAATCATCAGAAAGTATTTGTGAGGAGGTTCATTCACTTTTTTCTTGAGTGTCTACAGTAGAAGTCTCTAGGACTAGGAATGTGCAACAAGTTTTAGGAGGATCCAATACTAGTGCCCCTGCGAAAAGGAAAAGAACATGTCGCTCAAGGGGGTATGATGATGCTGGAAAAAGTTGCTAATAGGGTTCAAGGTTTGATTTTTTGGGCGGTTCCTATTGTAGCCTTGTTTTCCTATGTTATTATGTAATTTTTTTCTATATACTTAGGTCCTTTTGTAAAGTTTATAGTGGTCATGATTTTAGCTTGAGGATTCACAACCCGAGAGTGGGAAAACTTTTTTGAAAGGACAGATGTTATCATAAATTTTATAATAGAAAACTTGTGTAAGGGTTCTGGCCCCTTATCTAGTTTTTATTAATATAAAATTCCTTACCAGTTTCTTTCTTATATATATATATATCCGTGACATTGAAATATTTTATTTATAGTTCACATTCTCCACATTAAAATGTTAATACATGCCCCAATCATATTTGAAAATAGAAAACATATATCCATAGGTAGTGTGTGTGTGTAATTCATATTAAAAAAATTTAAATAATAAAATGTTAAACTATCTATATATATATATATATAATGTTACATGTCAACTCCATATTAAAATAGGGAGGAATATCTCTCTAAGAAAAACATATTAATGGAATAAGAACCCCCTCTCTCTATATATATAATCTATACTAAAATTTTTAAAGTTATATATATATATATATATATATATATATATATATATGAATAGAAGAGAACTAGTGACCAACAAAAACTAGCAACAATATGAAAGAATCCCTCACATCTAGGCAACTTTGTATCATCCAATATATATATATATATATATATATATATATATATATATATATATATATATATATATAAGGCCCCATGATTTGCCATCCACAAAATGTGGAGAAATACTTCGTATTTTTCTATGCTTTCATTCTCTACGAATGCAAACCATGGGAGTAGAAGAGAGTTGAACCCAACTAACACCAATATCATTGAATTTCACTTCTGGCTCTAGACCACTTCACACACATTATATATATATATATCTTTTTTTCTTTGGGAGATTTGTAATTTATTCATTTTTTTAATATAGAATTAACATGTAACACACATATTAAAAGTTATTTATCAAATAAATAAATAATTTTGTATATAGAGAGAGTCCTATGGATATATGTTTTCTACTTCCAAATATGATTAGAACATATATAATATTTTAATGTGTAGAATGTGAATCATATAAAACATATTTCATTGTCAATTATATATATATATATATATATATATATATATATATATATATATATATATATATATATATATATATATATATATATAGAGAGAGAGAGAGAGAGAGAGAGAGAGAGAGAGAGAGAGAGAGAGTCCTATGGATATAGGTTTTCTATTTTCAAATATGATTGGGACATGTATTAATATTTTAATGTGCAGAATGTGAATCATAAGTTTTTCCTTCTAAAATTTTTTTAATCTTGAAAGATTTGATCTCTCTCAAAGCTTCATAAATCCTAAATTAAGATGGATTTTTTACATAGAACACATTTATTTTATCAATATTTTTTGGTTTCTATTTGTTTATCCTTACCTTCACAATTTTGAAATGTATTTTTTAATTACACCATACACACTAAAATTATATAAATTTGTATATTAATAAATAGTTATAATAGAAGTGATATTTTAATAAAATATAAAAGTTAAATATATAAAAGAAAGACACACACACACACACATATATATATATATATATTTTTTTTTTTTCTTTTAATATAATATATACATAATCTGTAATATCTTAGATATAAAAAATTTAATAAATTTAACACAATTAATGTTCTAAATAAAAAAACTCAGCAAGAAACATGAAATAATATTTTTTGGTTTCTATTTGTTTATTTTTATCTTCACAATTTTGGAATGTATTTTTTAATTACACCATACACACTTAAATTATATAAATTTGTATATTAATAAATAGTTATAATAGAAGTGATATCTATAAAAGTTAAATATATAAAAGAAACACATATAATTGATATGTATATATATATATTTTTAATATAATATATACATAATTTGTAACATATGTATATAAACATTTTTTTTAATATAATATACATAATTTGTAATATCTTAGACATAGAAAAATTAATAGATTTAACACAATTAGTGTTTTAAATAAAAAAAAAACAGCAAGAAACATGAATACAAATGAGATCTGGAAGTGCAACTTTTTATTTATATTATTAACTGAAGAAAATAATACATGTCTGTACATAAATATTAGAGCCTCTGCAATGGCATACACTATTGCTCATAAAATAAGAAAACAACAAAGACAAAATGGATATATAACTCAGTATGAGCTCACTGTTAGGCTCCTATCCTCTTTTATAGGCTTGATGGACTCTCTAAAAACTTTATTTTATTGTTTTCCTTAGAGAAAAGAAAGAAAACACTATAGACAAATACCACAGTCAATACCATGGACAAATTCAATCCACTTTAATCATATCAAGAAAAAAATATATCAAAATATTTATTCATCCCTCAATCATATCTGAAAATAAAAAATTTATATCTAATAAAACTCACTCTCTATATATATAATAAAAATAGAAGAGTTAAGAACTGTTTTTTTTTTTTTTTTGAGACATGACTGGTTCCAGAAAACTAAGAGAAGAAGAATTAATCTTATAAAAAGAAGGGACAAGGTGACTTACATGCAAGACAATCGGGAGCCGTAATATAGTACAGTTTTAACGATAGTTTGTGAAGTGGATGATTACATGGCTTCATAGCGCAGGAAAAGAAAAACATGGATTGTGAAAATGTAGCAGCAAGAGGAATACATTTTGTATTGGTTCATGGAGGTATGCATGGAGGATGGTGTTGGTATAAGATTTTGGAGCTTCTTGAGAAAGAAGGTCACAAGGTATCAGCAATCGATCTGATGAGTGCTGGTACAAGTCCTGTTTCCGCTGATTCCATCACCTCATTTGAGGAATATGATGAGCCTCTTATGCACTTCCCTGCCAAGCTCCCACAGACAGAAAAGGTCCAAGCTGCCAAGCTCCCTCTTATTATTTTATAGTTGAATTCATTTTAATGTTTTCAATGATAGTTTACTTGAACACATTTCTTCGGAGCCTTTCCGCCATTAGATTAAAAGAAATCATATGGTGCCCATCCAGATTAATAGGTAGGGAAATATGATTTATGATTTTTTGTAAAGGATCAAGGTGTTTTTTTGGGTGAAGTAGTTAGATTATGGATTGCCATCGTGTTCACTTATGTTCAAGCTTTTCGAGGTATGATGTAAGCTGTAGTGATTAGATTTTGGAGGTATGTTGTAAGTTGTATTGATTGGATTTAAAGTTTTTTTTGGAGGTATGTTGTAAGTTGTATTGATTAGATTTTGGAGGTATGTGGTAGACTATATTGATTTTGATTCTAGCTTAATCTTTAAATATTTCTTATTAAAAAATAAAATTAGTATTTTAAATAAAACTAAAATCTCACTAAATTTCAAAGCACTGAACAACGTGTTTTAGGCAAAAATTGTTGTGGTTTACGGAATACTATTGTAAATTATGTTTATTAAGAGAAACCAAAAACCAAATATGACCTATGTTGCCTCACTCAAAAACTGTTGTGGTTTATTGAGAGAAACTAAAAACAAAATATGATTTCTGTTGTTGCTGCTTAATAACATTGTTTATTTGGGAAATTTTATTTATTTAATACATATTTGATTGATATATTTATTTTATTTATTTATTTTAATAGTTTTATATTTTTTTTTAATTTCTAATTTTAAGTTTATTATTTTATCTATATTATTAAGATTTTAATTAATTAATTAATTAATTATATATATATATATATATATATATATATATATATAAGTCACTTGATATGGGGACGTGAGACACACAAAATATGAGGATTAGAGTTTCTAACATAGGCATGTTGATACCTCGGAACATGACACATTATATATATATATTAAAAATTAGATATTTCTTACAAAATTTCTTATTCATGATACAAATTCAAACATAGATCTAGATGTAAGTTTGCAAAGTAACACTATTCACACAAATACAATTGTGACACATTCATCAATGATCCAATACGAGAAAGACAAGAAACTGCAGTTTCTTATTAAGTCATCAAAATCAAAATGTGTTACATAGGTAGTAGCAATGCCAATGGAAAATAGGAATAGAAAATATAAAATGACTACAAGCTTCAAGGCACAAGGTAGCTCATGACTCATCAATCATCATCATCAAAATCAACATCACTGTCATCATCATGGTCACCACTGCTCTCCTCTGCTGAATCCTCCTCTTTTATATCCAATGTCATCTCTGCATCTATTGGTGTGGAGGATGACCGCTCAACAGTATCATCATCATGAAAAGTGATAGGCTTTAGCACTGATTCATTAAGACCCA
Organism: Pinus albicaulis; assembly: GCA_034641835.2. Taxonomy (NCBI): domain Eukaryota; kingdom Viridiplantae; phylum Streptophyta; class Pinopsida; order Pinales; family Pinaceae; genus Pinus; species Pinus albicaulis. Next base: position 1,513,530,531 of record CM076575.1, on the reverse strand, counting down.
AGTTGGCCAATGCCAACTCAACACTGCTATCCAAACCCATATCATCAGGAAAAACATCCCACATCTTTGTCTTTACCTTGAACCACTCATCCCTCTTCCTGTAAATAAGACGAAGGTTGGTATGCACATACACCATTGTCTCTACTCTGGATTGCTCAAGCTTGCTATTCTTGGCACTATACAAATTTCCATATGTGCTCCAATTGCTCTCGTAACAAGAGGATGAAGTCACCTGAAAGATGAGCCTCATGGCTAAATGTTGTAGAGGAGGGCTTATTTCCACATGAGTTCCCCACCAAGAATAGGGATTCTTAGCCCCTCTGTCTCTAATCACATCATCTCCTGCAAATTGATCAGTGCTAGTGGAAAAATATGCAAAGGCATCCTCCACCTCATCAAGGGATGCTCTATCCTAAAAATACAACTAAAAGCATCCTTCCTCCCTTGTGAAATTTCACCATCCATGTGAGGAGGGAATCTACAAGAAGGTCCATCATTCAACCACTCATGGTTGTAGTATTTTGGGTTCAATGAGTGAGCTAAGCAATGCAAAGGTGTGCAATTATTGTCCCATATGCTAACATGAATATCCTATATGGTGGCGAAGAAGTCCTCTGATGATGTCTCATACTCGGGGCACTCACTCTGTAAAATAATGGTCCTCATAGACACAATTATGGAATCCCATCCCTCATAAACCTCTCCTAGGATGAGTTGATCCATATCTGTAAACTTTAGAAAAGCAACGATAGGGTCCATGATCTTAATAAGTAGATATACCCTCTCCCACCAAGCATCATCTAACACTATGTCCTTCAATCTTTTTGAGATTTCTCAATCCGTCTTCCTCCAAAAATACAAAACTCTAAAATAACCATGGATCCAAGAGAAATATTCACCTCCCTCAGCCTCTTCAACATGATGAATGAAGAGACAAATCGTGTATCTGCAATCTTCAATAATGATAAATTGGTGTAATCCTTGTAGATTGTGATGGAATTTGTATGATTTTGTACAAAGTTGTGGATATGTCGTGCACCCTTAATAATACTTCCAATCCAAAGAACATAAGAAGCAATATATTTAAGTGATAAATTCAAGGAATGTACAAGGCAAGGTGTATTAAATACTTGTGGATATTTAGCTTCCACAATCATGTCGGTATCCTTGCAAACAAGTGCATTATTTGTAATTATTTTCACACAAGAATCAACACCTACATCTTCAATAAATTTAATGACCAACTCACCCATACATTGTGCATACTTGTATTATCCAAGTGCATCCATTGATTTCAAGAAGGCTAGACCATTCAAGGAAGACACCCTGAAGTTGATGATTGGGTGGCGTGTTGGATCTATCCATCCATTAGAAATAATACTAATTGAATGTGTTGGCCATGCTGATTTAATAGGATCAAGTATTTTGTCCAACTCCTTCTTTGCCTTAGTCAATAATGTGGTTCTAAGCTTCTCTGGCCTAGGAGGCACATATCCTGATGGAGCCCCTTGCATTAGAGCTCAACACATCTCAATGGAGAATGCAACATTACAAGATATGAAGTTATAATAGAAAAAGAATGCAAAGGTGAGATCAAGCTCTTCTTATTTCTCTTTTTTAAAATTATTGTACATTGGAGAAAGTGCCATTGCCTTTCTTTTTGCTAATTGCCCCCCACCAAAACTCTCAAATGGAAATATGTTGCTAATTTTACTCAAGAATGGAAGGGGATCATCATTCTTGTTTTTTTTAGATGTTGTAGCCACCTTTTCCATACCAAGATTGGCATATTTTTCCATTTCTTTCCTCTTAGCTAAAGACATGTGTACATGCTGCAATTCCACAACCTGCTAAAGCTAACAAATGAGCTTTCACATGGTAATAAGTGCTCATGAAAATATTGTTGCAATAGTTTCATTTCCAAGAAAAATTTCCTCCTCCCTTCAACTTGTTTCCTGGCCCTTGCTCTCTTGTGACATACTTCCACAAGTGATATTTGTTTTCTTGAGCCTGCTCTCTTTCTAAATTAATTTTTTCCTCAACATTTGAAGCTGTTGTTGCAACCCCACTTCCAATAGAGGGAATACTTGTAGACCTTGATAAAGTTGGAATAGGAGGGGCATCTCCAATTGGGACATTTCCCCCTTCGTTTGCCCTTTCCCTGCTACCCTTGATTGAGCCATGAATGATGTAAAAAAATAAAGAAAAAATGCACAAAATTGTAAAAAAAAATGCACATGCAAACTGCTGTAATAAAAATGCAAAAAAAAAGAAACAAATTTCACTTACGTGTTGCTTGAATCACCTTCAAAATGCTCTCAAACCCTTTTCTAGTTGCTCCCAGACACCCACAACAAGAGAGACATAGAATAGTGAGGGAGAAATGACCCAAAACTAGCCTTTATGGGTCGTGCGACACACAAGTCAAGGGGACACGTGTCCCAAAATTGGGACACGATGGACTTGTCCCCCAGACATGACCAAACACAACCGGACATGATCAGACATGATCGAAGGACAGATGTCCCACCATTCATGTTTGATTCTCTGTTCGAGACACATCAAGGGTTTTCAATGAATCTGATTTCTTACTATACTAACTGAATTTAAATTTATATTGAAAATAGTCTATATTTTAACAATAATATTCATTAAATTTTAAGGTGCCATTGTATAACAATTTGATTTTCAAAGTCCATAAACATTTTCACGCACTATGAAATTGAACTTAAGAACTTGTAAAAAAACATATATTCTTTACATATATTTATAATATTTACATTTTTTCCAAATTATTTTTTAAATTTTGAACATAAATTTACAATATCTACATTTTCTCCCATTTATTTTTTAAACTCAATTAAAATATATATTTTATTTTTATAGATTATGCAATTTTTTTTTCAATAAACTCATTAGAAAATTATATATGTATAACTACTTTACAAACAAAACTCTAATTGATTTAATTATTATAATGCTAATAAATTATTTATTAACCTTTCAAATTTATTAATCTTTCAAATATAAAAAAATTAACTTATCGATATCTTTTTATTAATTATTTTATATTTATATTTAATTGGTTAATCTTTTAAAATTTAAAAGATATTTTATAATTGATTTTGTTTTATTTTTTATGATTTTATATTTATATTTAATTTATTACTTTTTAAAAAATTTAGCAATTCCATTTTCTGAGAACTATTTTGGTTTTTTTAAAATTTTTTATTTTATAATAAAATACATAATATTATTACTTTTTGAAATTTATTAAATTAATAAAAAATTATGATTCAATATTTTAATTTTAAGACTATAAAAAAATTTATTTTAATTTTATAATATTTATTTTCTTCTTTATATTTATTATAAATATAGCCATAATTTCATTTTTATAGAATATAAAATATTAAAAGTTTTTAAGTAATAAATCATCTTTCATCATCGTATTAATTCTTTAACTATATATCAATTTTATTTTGTTTTTAATCTTATTATCAAACTATAATTTTAATTTACAATTAATTATTATAATGATGATTATTAAGATTATTAACATAAATTATGAACAAAAATTCTATTATTATCATTTCTTTACCATTGTTATCAGTAAGCTTAACATACAATAATTATTTATCCAAATTTCAAAATTTAGCCAATTCAATTCAATTCAATTTATTTTAATAAAAATCATGTATTTCCCATCATTATAATTTTCTTTTCTTTTTATAAATCCAACAATCCTTGGTTATCTCCTTTTAAATAAATAATTTTAAAAAAAATTATAATTTTAAATTCCTATAATTAAAAATTCTTAATTCTTAATGTTATTTTTTATATTTAATTTTAATTTTATAGTTAATTTAATTTTTAATTTTTATATTTAAATGAAAATGAAAATTAACTATCTCTTTGAATTATTTATTATCATTAATTTTCTCTCCTCTCTAACCATTAGTTTTATTTCAGATTTACATAATTCTTTTATCTCTTTGTCTTAATCAATTTATCATTGTTTCCTAATTCTCTTTCTAGCCAATGACTACTTTTCTCCTCTTATCTATCTAATTTGGTCCAACACTCTTCCTATCACATATCAAGCTTCTTTATCCTGAATATGGGTGAAGTGTTCACCCGAAACTTCGGGCCCTTTGAATAGAATACAGAAGTTTCCAAAAGTTCTCAACAATATGTACCTGACTGTGGAAACATACACACCTTAAAAATAAGCTAGTTAGGGGCTTAACCGTCCATACTTGCTCCTTTCTATTGAGCCTACAATAGGTCGCTCCTCTCTATTGACCCTACAATAAGTCAATTTCAGTGTCATAGATAGTGGTACATCTCACTCAAAGGTGCCAGAAGGCTGCTTGAAACCTTTCAAATAACATATCCCTAAAACATAACATCTAGTGCACTGTAGTGCTCCCCTATTTTAGCATCTAGTATCTCCTAATTTTTTTTTAAGAGCTTGGTAGGACTACATCTTCATCATGTCCAATATATCACCCTGATCGGGGCAAGGAATTGAACCAATGACTTAAACATCAAAGAGTGCCTTAACATAACACCATATCACCATATATCCAATACCCCGTGGATAGTGTCCCCCACTTTAAAAAATAATATTATTTGATTTATTCGAAATTTTATTTCTTTTCAAAAAATATGATTACAAATAAAAACCAATAATATAATAATTTTAAATATACTAACATATTTCCTCGATGGGAGTGTACACCACGAAAGCCACTTGGTAGTCGAGTCGCCATCAGAGCTTGTTTGATCTCCACGCGCTCCATTACACCTCCATGATGAAACAATCAGGCTCTAAATGCTCATGAGCAGACACCTTGCTCGCATGATTTTTTGTTAAATACCAAATTTATAGTGGGAAAACCTTTAGTTGGTCATTTCGGGAGATGAATTTGGGTTGTGTAGAGGATAGAAGTGCTCAGCTCCAAGATGCCTCACCGAGGTCAAGGCCTTGGGTGAGAGGAGGTGTGGTCGTTTGGGATAGCTTGGGGTGGTGTGATAATGAGGCCCAAGATTGTCAATGGGATCCTGGAACACAAGGCATTGGAAAATATCTTTGTCTTCCTTCTTGAAATCTCCACTTGAGGGGTGAAACGTTGGTGTCAGTGATAGAGGTAGTGCATGGTACTCGAGGTGATGCGACTCCTGTTTTTTGTAATTTTCACTCTGAGTGTCAGGGTGCCCAGCTGTTTGATAGTTGGGCTCGCCAAGGGTTATGGGTTTATCGGGTTTATGCTTCTTACTACACCAAGAGGGAAGGAGATGTCCTAAGATACACTATGCTCCTTTGGGAGCACGAGGGCATGCCTCAACGCGAAGATATAGCCTGGTGTGTGGGTTTCCTATCATTTAGGGGAAGAGGCCATGCACATTGCCATTATTGGGTGTGGAGAAAGGAGCTTCGATTTAGTGATCCCTGCAACTGTATCTACGCGGCGTCCACTAGTGTTTTTGTGTTTGGTATCATAATGTTGTGGTGTATTTCTCTAGAGTGGCCTTCCTATAGGTTTTGATATTGGATCTTATATAATTTTAGTGAATTGAGTCCTTTAAACTCTCCTCTCCTCTCCTCTGGCAGTTTCGTCAAGTGTTTTATATTATGTCGCGCCAAACGGGACGACCTCGTTAGGGGCACTGCCATGCGGAGAAACCTGAACTGAGCAACCAGTCACCTTCAGACTCTTCTAACAGTCGGGAAATGGAGGAGGCAACCACAATCTCCCTAGCTCGTTCCCCAAGCCATGTGGTAGCTCCATCCACACTTAAATCCATTGCGGCTCAACTGTGGAATGTCTAGGTGAAAATGGATATTTTCCAGGAGCATTTATATGATGATCACAATGAGCTAGTAGCCTACATCAATGAAATCCAGTACAACCAAAAAAAAATCTTGGAACAAATGGATAGCCTTTGACGGTGTCATCGATGCACTAATGGCCACCTTCCCACCCTGGAAGCGAGGGTGGAGCACTTTGATTTTGACATGCATGAACATGTGGGATACTTTGAAAATCCTCCTGTAATTCCCCTAATCCCCCTCCTTAATATGATGCCATCACTCCCAGATGCAGGTGTTCAATGAAAACAATACGGTGGCTGGCTCAGGGCGAGACACCTGGCCAAGCCACCTGCCAACCTCTAAGCATGGTACCAATGCCTTAAAGGTCCTTGGGGATCAACGTCGGGCATTCAAAGTTCACTCGCTCTGCCATCACTCTGCTGCAATTTTCCCGACGCATAATTCAATGGAGACGCATATGCCCATCCCCAGCACTTCTTTGTATGCTAGCTCTCGAGCTCCTTCTCTCCGCTGCATCTCTACCTTCGGCTCACCAACCAGTTGATTGTGCTAGCCCTCCCTTGGCCCAGCCAGACTCTCGTCCTGGTGCTCATTTCTACCTTCATTATCCCTCAGACGCCATCCCCGTGTCATGCTCGCCTCACACCTCCCCTCTACATTCTCCTCCCTCCAAACCAGGTCGTTGTGCTTATTCTCAGAGCTCGCCTTCCTGTCTCCCGCTTTTTCCCACCGGTTCGCCTTCATTGTCACCTCATACAGCCTCGCTCTCGCATTCTCCTACTGGTTCACCTTCATCATTTTCTCACTCAGACTCTATGTCTTCTCACTTGGTCTCTTTGTGTTCCCATTCAGCCAGCATGCCACAGAGGCATCACATGAGGGTGCAGTCAGGGTGGTGGGAGAGGAGTCGGCTCTCGTCCACCCCTTTCTATCCATGCAGTCTCTAGCTTTCAGCCTCCGGCTGGAAATGTAGCACATTTTCACTTCAACAACGCCATGGAAATTCCCAGAATTACATCCACCATCTCGGTAGTGTTCTAGGAAGAGCAGCGTGAAAGCACTGCCTCTGGCTCTAGAAAGTGTAGGAGGAAGTCCACAATTTCTGTAAGGCCTCCTCAGGTCTCCAGAAAACCTTCGGCCCTCCCTGTCAAATTTGGTTCGAAAACCTCTAGCAGCGATGACAATGGAAACCGGAGCTCTGCACACTCGGACAAGCAAACGAAGGATAAAAGCTCCACTTCCTCCTCGAAGAACATTGCCCAACATTCCAAGGAAAAATATGAAGATGTTGAGGATGACTATAGTTGCCCAATTGTGGATGAGACTCCTCCCTCACACACCAAAAGCTAGCCTGTTGACAGGTCTCCTTTCCTCTTTTTTGGTTTTCGCAATGATTTACTGCATGCTTAGACACATGGATTAGAAACGCTGTGACGATAATGGCTATTTTTGTAAACTCTGGTTTTTGTGTAACTTTGTCATGCTGGTTTCCCAATCATGGGCGACATCTTTGGGGTCGGTTTCCCCTATAGGGGCGGTCTAATTTTTGTTTTTTTGATTAAGACTCCCTTCGGTGCTGGTTAGCTTTGTAGCCCTGGAGGTCTGTCTCGCATTGTATATTATTTTCTATATCAATAGATTAAACCAACTTAGAAAAAAATAATGATGCCATCACTTCTGGTCTACTTTTTGTTTGATCTATATATGCCAAGGCTACTAGGCCTATCGGTAATAATGAATGTTATCAATTGCTTATGGTTTCCTCTAGATCTTGATCTCAACAAGTTTAATCAGAATGAGAGAAAAAAACACGTTGAAATGAATTTTATACTCAACAATTTTTTGATAATCTAATGAGAGCACTTTGATTGACAATATATATATATATATATATCTACTAATATTTTGTTAGCTTCATAAAAATAAAAAATTAATTCATTTCATTACCTTATAAAATCCATCAAACTCTTTATTTCATTCTAAAATATTTTTATTTATTTTAACATTTTTTCCTTTATATTAATAATAAAAAAAATACAACAATTATAATTATAATTAGTATATTTATAATTTTTGATAAATTTATTTTATTATAAAATTTTAATTAATTAGTTTAGGATGGTTATTTTTTTTTACATTAATTATAATAAAAATATACTTTTTATTCCTTATATTAAAAATAATGAATTTTTAATATTATAAACCTATAAAATATATTTAAAATAACTTTATAAATATTAACATGAAGTAATAATAACTTTTTATTAGCAATACTGCTAATTAATTTTTATGTTTATTAATATTAATTTAATTTTTATGTTTATTAAAATTAATTTAATTTTTTTAAAATAACTTCATTTATATTATAAAAATTTATTTTTTTATTATAATATTAAAAAAAACAAAAAATTTGATGATATTATAGTAGTTCTAAAAATTTCGGTTTTAAAATTTCTCATATGATTTTTCAAAAAAATTATTTTAATATAATATAGATCACAAAAACTTACACTTTCAAATACTTTTCAATCAATTAGTGAAATAAGTTTCTAATATAATTATAAAGCTCATATAATAAAAACAAGTAGGTTACCAAGACAACTAATGGCAGATTGGCCTTTGAAAATGATACGGATGGATGACTGGTTTGTTTGTATTCCATATTTTTTTCTCGATGTGATGGAATAATGATACTAACAAAAGCAATCCGAAATTCAAAGAGTTCAGAGGCTGCATCACTTGATTATCGGTTTTGAGGCTAAATTTCGTGGGATCAAATATATGATAAACACTTCACAAAGTGTTATTGCAAGGATCATGACATATATAACATTAAAGTGAAAATGTAAAACTGTCCCCAAAACATTAAAGTGAAAATGTAAAACTCTGTCCCCAATCACAACATTAAAGTGAAAATGTAAAACTGTCCCCAAAACATTAAAGTGAAAATGTAAAACTCTGTCCCTAATCACAACTTTAAAGTGAAAATGTAAATAAAGTGAATATTTAAATATGTAAATATTTAACTTGTTTTTATTGTAAGTAAATATTTAATTTACTTTTACTATAGTAATTAGTAAACTGTGGGTTATATGGGTTATGTGAAAGTTTTATGGAAAATTTAATGTTTAAAGTTTATTTTATTTAAAAGTTTGTTGTAGCAAGTTAGTAATTTATTGGGAAAAGTTAGTAAGTGAAAGTTTCATTTACCAAACAATTAGATGACATTTACTTTCACACTAGAGATAAATCATCTCAGTTGGGGAAACAGAGGCCAAGAGTGTATGAGAGGAAAATACCTAATGCATCTTGGAGGGGACACTGGTAAAAATTTGATTCCTCAAATACGACATTGTTGAGGAAGGGAAGGACACTGCCAAACACGGTATTCTTGAGCTGGTTGGCTAGTGGAATCCCTGAATCAAACTTGGAGTCTACGATACCCTAAGATGGACTTGTTTGGTTCAAGAGGATCTAGAAAAGACCGGGTGAGGTCTCTGTCAACTACTGTTCTAGAAATGAAACTGGAACGGGGGGAGAACTGGTAAAGGCTACCATTCTCAATGGTTGGGAGGAGAGAACTTTATTCCCTGAGAATTTCCTTGTGGTCTAAGCTTGAACAAGATAAGTATCGTTATATGACTAGTTTCCAGAGCTAAGTGTTTTCTACCACTGTATTACAAAATATTTTGTATAGATGAGTAGTGATTACAACATCTTTGGTTATATATATATGACTGATTATAACACAATAATATAATATGTTTGAAGGAAGTCATGTTTTGATGAATATATAAAAAAACAGAAATCATCTCATAAACCTAAATACATTATTGTTATGACTAGTGAAGTAAATTAATAATTGGTTGTGGTGCAGTTAATAAATTTCTAAGTTAAGGAGATAGATAAGTGACATAAAAACTTTCCTGTTGAAATACTAAATTTCTTGTAGACTGTTATTTTATAATCTTATAGGAATTTTGGATATTTAAAAAAATGTGGTCTCATAGTAGTTACAATAGGAAACTATATGCAATATATATATATATATATATATATATATATATATATATATATATATATATATATATATATATATATATATATATATATATATATATATATATTGACATTTTGTGATAGAAACTAGTGTTCTTTGTTTTCCTTAAAATAAAGGGATTTTGGGTTAGGACTTAAGCCAATTCAACAACAATCAACAACGTAAGCCAATCCTAACTATTTTTCTTTTTATTTTAACCCCTTTCATATAAACCTTTGTACGTAAATTGAAAACAAAAAATCCTGTGCAAGGTTAGTTGTTTTGGTTTTTATTTTTAAATAGTAAGCATATAACCTCAATGAGAAGGTCTGGGCTAAATTTTAGCCCACATTCAACATCCCTAAGCAATCTTACGACCTAGACAATTGAGGTGCTATGGGAGTAGAGACAAGAGTGTTAAATTCTCTTTGCCATATACCAATGATATACTGGGTCAATGAAACTCAGTTCTTTTGTCTTTCTTGTAGAAAGCATACACACACATATATAATAATAATTGTTCTGGTGTTAATAACAAGTAAATAAAACAACAGAGAAGGGAAAACACGAGACTCCTGCTCCAATAATAATCGAAAATTAACCAATGTTCCATAAGGGTTTTGTTTTTAAAGTTCATAGTAACCATGTTGAATTTCATCTTTAAATAATAAATACATCAATACAGACTGTATTGCATGATAATTTTTTCGTTTAATATGTATTCCAAAAACCATGACAAAGTACTTGCTGTGGAATGATCCTGATTTATGTAGGAATGTAACAGAATACACATATAACCATAAATACAAAGATGTAGCAGAAATAACACTTCATTTCATTAATATGAACGAAATGAAATTTGTTTATAGACAGAATGGAAATAAACTAGCTAGGGCACTGGTAGCTTATCTCTGAGAAGAGATGTGGTGGCTACATTCCTTGGTGCAGGAGTTGGCCAGCTTTGACAACCCGATATAGTTGTATATTCTGCTGGCAAGTGTTATTGATTTGAATGTCCATGATACAATCTGTGGTGTCCTGTTCCGTGTAGGCTAGGTTTAACTCTATTGGTGTGAGTTGTTCTGCAATGTCGGAGGTGTCCATTAGAGGTGGAAAGTAGGGCCGAAGGTGGTCCACATTGAATACTGGGTGCAGACCAAGGTATGGTGGAATACTGAGCTCGAAGGCATTGGTCCCTATGGCCTTGGTGATGGTGTATGACCCATATTGGAATAGGCGAAGCTTGCAATGGGGTCCAATGAGGCACCCATTCTGCAAATGTAGCCACACTTTGTCACCTAATTGGAATTTATGTGGCACCTGATGTTGATCACTTCATTGCTTGTACTTAGCATTGGCTCTGTCCAATATTTCATGAACCTGTTGGCATATGTACTGAATGTGCTCAAAGAAGTTGTTCACTTTGTCAGCTTCAGACTGGATATGAGCCGAATCATCTTGAGTAGTCGCAAATGGAATGGATACATCAATGGGGCATAGTGGCTAGAATCCCAAGCCCACCTGAAAGGGGTTGTGGTCAATTGAGTTGTGGAGAGGCCAGTTATAACTGTGTTGTACATAGGGAAGGATCTCATCCCATGTGTGTGGATTATTTGAATTATACATGTGCATAATGTGTATAATCATCTTGTTGATGTCCTCTGTTTGGCCATCAATTTGGGGATGGAAATTTGTGGACTTGGTGAACTTGGTGTCCAACATTGACCAGAGGTTGGACCAAAATGTGTTGAGGAACTTTTTATCTCGATCTGAGATGATACACTGTGGGATCCCAAAGTGTACCCACACTCATTCAAAGAAGAGTTTAGTAGTTCCTTCTGTTGTGATATTCTTCTTGTAGGCCGCCATAATGGTCATCTTCGAGAATATGTCGACGACCACAAAAAAACAGTTGTTTCCATGCTTAGTAAAAGAAAGACCCGACATATAATCCATGGAGATGTATTCCCAAGGTCGACTAGGGGTAGGTAGTGGAGTATATAGGCCTTGCTTCTTGATGGTCGATTTGGAAATGATGTAAGTAGTGCAGGATCTGATGTACTTCCCGACATACTGTCGAAGGTTTGGCCAATAGAAATACTTCTGCAGTACAACCACTGTTTTCTCAACCCTGAAATGCCCAGCGACTAAAATGTAGTGGGCTTCCAAAATCATCTTTGCATGCTCACTTGAAGGAATGCAAAGGTATCCCAGGTGACATAATAGTGCACGTTGGAGGTGAAAATTTGGAACTTGCGTACCCTTCAAGAGTGTCTTGTATGTGTGGCCGAATTATGGATTTCTCTTGTAGAGAAGTGGCCAATTAGAAGTCTCATTCCCACAAGAGTTGAGAAAGGTGGTTAGTGCCACGATCTATGGTCGACTCACGCAATCTGCAACATTATTGGTGCTTCCCTTCTTGGACTTGATGTTCAAATGAAATTGTTGCAGATATGTGGACCACTTCTGATGGCGATCATTCTGCAACTTCCCTTGTGTCTGTATGAACTTCATGGGTCGGTGGTCTATTTTGATGACTGTTTCCTTCCCCAAAATGTAATGCTTCCATTGTCGGCAAGCCTGCACAATGGAATACATTTGTTTTTCATAAGTGGGATACTTGCAGACTGTGTCAGACAATGTCTTACTGTGATATGCCGCTGGATTCCCTTATTGAGTAAGAACTTCCCCAATAGAATAGTTAGAGGCATCTGTCTCAATCTCAAATGGTTGTTTCAACTTTGGTAATGTGAGCACTGGCGTAGAACAGAGGCGATGTTTCAATTCTACAAACGACTTCTATTGATATTTTGACCAAAAGAATTTTTCTTTCTCTCCTCCCTTGGTGAATTGACTCAAGGGCCAAGTGATATGAGAGAATCCCAACACCAACCTGCAGTAGAAATTAGCCAGACCTATAAAGCTGTGAAGCTCTATTAGAGTGGTTGGGGCTAGCCAATCCCGAATAAATTGGACCTTGGTTGGATCCACATGCACCTCTTGTTCATCAATAATGTATCCTAGATACTGAACCTAGGTCATGCCAAAAGTCCACTTATCCAAATTAGCACACAAATTGTGTTGACACAGTATTTGGAGGACCTATTGAATGTGGTGGAGGTGCTCTTCCCAAGTCTGGCTGAAGATCAGGATGTCATCCAAGTACACTACTACAAATGAGTTGATGAATCGCTGCAAGATATCATCCATCAGCCTCATGAAGGTTTTGAGAGCATTCGTCAACCCGAAAGGCATGAACATCCATTCGAAAAGACCCTCCTTGGCTTTGAAGATAATCTTCCACACATCAGAGGGTTTGATTGGTACCTGGTGATACCCCAACTTCAAGTCAATCTTGCTGAAATATTTCGCCCCTTTTAGTTGGTCCAGAAGGTCATCAATCTATGGGATCGGGTACCTATTCTGGAAAATGATCTTGTTAAACGCCCAATAGTCAATACAGAGTCTCCAAGTCCCATCATTATTTTGCATGAACATGATCGGGCTCTCAAAGGGAAATGAACTCGGCGAGATGTGACATTTCTGTAGCAACTCATGAATTTTCCTCTTGATTTGATAATTCTCTAGTACAGAGCGTCGATAGATAGGTCCATTGGGTAGCGGTGCACCTAGGGTCAGATAGATGGGGTTCTTGACCTGACAGTGCAGAGGCACCCTTGTGGGCGAGGTGAAGATTTCCCTATACTCCTCCACGCCCTTGACCATTTGTTGTTGTCATGCATAGGAGCCTTGTCTGGAGGTCCTAGCCACAATATTCTTCTTTCCCTGGCGGCAGATCATCAGGAAAACAAATTTACCGATTATGGAAATGAGCTTACTACATTGTTTTGTAATAACCAAAAAGATAGCGGTAGGCGGTGGTACCTATGGTATGTTGTACAACTTATTTCCCAAATTAAAAATAACAGCACAAGGTCGAGACTCATACAAAGAATGTTTCTTCCATAAGTATGGTTGGCCTAATAATACATCACAAACATTAAGAGGATAAATGTCACATAATACCTCATCTGTGAAGGGCTTGATGGTGTAGGGAAGGCAGAACTACTGAATGATGCGGAGAGCTCTTCCTTGGTGAAGCCACATGATGGTATAGTTATAGGTGTGCTGTGGTCAAAAAGCTCAATCACTTCACAACCTTTGTTGAAATGAGGTTCTTCTGGCTCCCACTGTTGACAATGAACTGTAGCGAGGAACCCTTTACCCACATCTAGGATTGGAAGAGACACTCCTCCTCCTCTGGATATTCCAGTTTCTCCTTCTAGATCTTCACAATGGAAATGGTTGCACTGGGCTCCACATCAATAATCTGGTTCCCTTTTTCATTCCCCTTTTCAGGTTTTGATTTAAAGTCTGAGCATACACCTGATTCAAAAGCCCTCATCATGGCCACCAATGACTGCTTGGCTTGACACTCACTTGTGTTGTGAGTGAAGCTCTTATGGAACTCACACCACTTTGAACCCACGTCCTTCTTCAGTTGTGCGGTGTTTTTATTTTCTTGTGGCTTTGGCAGGTTGTCTTGGAAAACCATGCCTTGTCTCTGTCCTTTGTTCTGAAATTTTGGGGCACCTTTTGCTGGCTTTCGATTTGCAAATCCAAAGTAATAGTTCTTCTGTTTGAATTTCTGCTCAATCTTCATAGCATACCGGTATTTCGTACCAAGTGAGGAGATGTTGAGGAACTCCATTTCCTCTTGAATCTATCTATGCAGAAAACTGTGGTACTTCAATACCAAATTTTTCTCTAAATATTTGATACCGAACTTTGTGTACAGGATATGGAACAAATTCATCGGCTCATGCACATCTTGATCCCCTTACTGCCACAGTGTAGTCCATTATATGTACTTGTCCTCACAGCTCCCCACGAGATAATATTGTTCCTTGATGGCATCTCAGAAACAATTCCAAGTGGGTACAACTGAGAATAGACAGGCTTCCCCCTCATACTTTTTATCGCAGCAGGTTTCCCACTAGTTCTTGACATTGGGTGTAGCTTTGAGGAGTGCAAACATAATCTTCTCCTGGTCGGAAAAGTCAAGAACCAAGAAATATCCTTCTAATAGGTTCAACCATCTATCTATTATGTATGCATCTATTTGGCCTTCAAATATGGGAATTTCAGAGTATACTTGTACATTAAAAGGAGTTGCACCTCCAAGTTGGCTGCTAGATGTAGATGCGTTGCTAGTCAGTAGTTGTTGAAGGATCTGGGAAAATTTATCCGTCATCGTGTTATTTTTTTTTCGAGGGCCTCGTGAAATATTTTGATAGGATTTCCTACTCCCTCATCTTTGTTTTTGTCCCCCATGGGCGGCCATCGAGGTTTGCGAGGCTGATGTTGCAAAGGTTCAACTAGATCGATCCCTAACTCCTTATATCTGGACCTCGTTGGGGACATGCAAAGAAGGATCGAGAAAGAGCATACTACTCTGATACCACTGATCCTAATTTATGCAGGAACACAACATAATACACATATATCCATAAATACAAATATGCAATGGAAATAACACTTCATTTCATTAATATCAAAGAACTAAAATTTGTTTATAGACATAATGGAAATAAACTAGCTAGCGTGCTGGTAGCTTATATATGATAAGAGAAGTGGTGGTTACATGCCTTTGAACTGTGTTATAATGAGGCTTGAGGGCCTATTTATTATTGAGAAAAAATAGAAAAACATAAACATCCAAAAACCAGGAGATGAAGTGGCTTGAGGGCCTATTTATTATTGAGAAACAATGGAAAAACATAAACATCCATAAACATCCAATAGGTTTGTAGAGCCACTCTTGGTGGAGGAGGTTGAGTAAATGACTCTCCTAAAACACCAGGGTTGGAGAGAAGTTACCCTCTAACCTATTGTCGACAGAAGTTGTCACTCCTAGAGACAGCCTAGAGTTGCCATAGACCAGTGCCTAGGACATCTTATCATAGAAAGGAGCACATAATGTAACTTGGGTGTCAATCCAAAAGGCTCTCCTGCTATCTCTTGTAAAGCAAGGAAATGGATTTAAATGGGACCAAAACTTACAGAAACTGGCACAGGGAAATTAATGTTGCAGCGACACAATGCAAAGCCCCAACACAAAAGCATCAGACAGTTAAGAGACAATTTAGTGTAAAGAGGGCCGATTCAAATAATATGCCACAGAAATCAAATATCAGAAGGTGTATGCAGTGAAAGAAATATAAGAAGATATTAGTTAACTTTGGTCTGATACCCAGATACACAATAGAACCATATATGGGCTTATCATTCTAAGAATCCATACATGACAATGGCATTTTAAAAGCACCCTCCCAAAGAAACTAATATAGCAGAAAGATGGATGAAATGAACATGAAACAGTATATCATGCCTGAGCCATATTTAAAGCACTTGACTGATTCAAATATGGGTATCAACTAGGATAAATCCTTACCTAAAATCAGTGAGCCACTCGCATTCCAGTACATGATACAAGAAGATGGATAAAATGAAATGTTGTATTAAACACATAAAAGGAAGTTACATACTATGGGATACTAAAGACCAGAATCCTCTAAAACAGATAGAAATCGTCCTCACTAAGACCCTACGGGCTCCGAGCCTTCATATAAGAGCTTATACAAAATGTATACAAAATGCCTTTCACTGCACAATTCTCTGATAAAAATCTGGAACCTTTACAATGTCATTCTTCTCGGTTTTTATAGAGGAAGAAGATGAGAGACTCATAAAAGAAGTAGGTGAAAACAATTAATTATTTCATTTAAACAAAATGGCGGAAACATTCGCGCCCATATTGCTGAGTAACCATGCTGTACTATATGTACTCTATGGCCTGTCTTCAGAAATAAATGCATGGAGTAGAAAAATCCCCTCAGGGATGCAGCATAGAGATGAAATCACTTAAATAATCTGTCCTTTTCTGAGAGGCAATCTTGCTGAAATTGATCTTGGAGGGCGTAACTCTCTTCTGCCTTCTAACTCTGGATTGGAATTTGAAATCTTTCATTCCGGACGTCGAAGTTATTTATCTTCAACTGACACTCTTTTCCGCGTCATTAAAATTTCTATCTATGAAATCTGCCTTTTAAATTACTCTGGAGGGTTTGATAGCTTTCGATCTCTGCTCTTTAAATGGCAGTCATATCTCTGCAACTACCCAGGATCTTCTTCATAAATTCTCCTTCTGCAAGCCGATCTTTAGATGCATCTTCGATTTTTGTAATGGAGGCAGAGATTAATGGCGATTTCTCGTCGCTGCAACCTGCAAAACCGACAAACACGTTAAAGAAAACTAGACGCAAGAGTGGTGGAGGCGGTCGTGACTACGGAATTGAGGATGAACACTGGGAGAAATGGCGAGGATATGTAGGGTGGCAATGAAATATACAGTGGAACGACTATGAACGAACGAGGCGGAGATACATAACATAAAAACTATAATGTGACACGTAAACGGAGTATATGAATGGTGGAGGCGAATGCAAATGACACGTGGACGTACGAAAGGCTAAGCAGAAGGGACGACGTGGAGGCGGACTTGGTCAATCAACGGGATGTATGAACAAATCTGGGCCATACGATCAAAAACGAAATCAACGGTTAATACTTCATCGGAGGGCGACGGAATAGCGGGCCCGGGGTACTGTGCACTGGGACTAAAATTCGCACAGCTTGGGAGAGTGGCAGCCGTTGGATGGGGCGCTCAGGGTCAGACGACTCACGTTAATTTCGCTGCGCGTCCGGGATCAAACGTTAACGCGCGAAATGGGGCGGTATTGGAACAGTGGCCTGGGACGCGTGGTGTATAACGTGTGGAATCGCTGCGATTTGCGGAATACCGCCTGCCTTCGAAAGGCGGTGCGAAATAAACAGGCCGGTTTTAAGCGGTGGTTTTTAGGGCGCGGGGACCACAAAGGTAGTGCACTATGGTACGTTGATTTGTGTTCGATTAGACGGTTCAAAGCATGCCCGATAGCCTTATACGATAAGCACCTTTTGGTCTGGCACAAGGTCTCGGGGTTGGGTCATGTGGATAATAAACTAAAGGGGCTCGGACCAAAGGGCGGGGCTTTCAATATTCTCATTTTTCGGCCATTTTTACAATGCAATTTAACTTTGAAGGCAAGGAACGATATATGGGAAAATGATTTTCTTAGGCCATGAGAGGGGATTTAATATGTTAAAGCAGAGTTACTGGCCGAGAATCTTAATGGGGGATGAAATGATCAACATCGGCTCCATCTGGGGATGGCACGTTCATACCTGGACGTGTCGAGAACCTCGCAAACCTCCTGATCATCCTCTATGCAGACTCTGTTCCTCAGCACTTTTCACTCTTCACTCGATAATTCATTACAGCACCCACCTTATTTAAGCAAAGATGAAAAACGGAAAATAGAAATAGCCAAGCCAGGATTAGATTGTCTGGCTCGCTGGACTTTGCAAAAATTAAAACAACTAACTACGTGCTCACAGGCTGAGCTTTATTTAGCTTTTCCTACCTACCCTACTTTACTTGGAAACCTCTTGCGCTTTTAGGTGATACAATAATGCCAATGCAGCCAGTCAAGCAGTAGCAAAAAAGGATATGAGCACTGACTGCCTATCAGAGGTAACCATAGGGTGCTCTGCATGTGGTTCTTCAAAATTGTGGTCACCATCAGTGGTGGCCTCTCCTGATGAATCTGGCCCTGGCGAAAGATCAATGCTGGAGAATTTGAGCAAATCAGGCCCCCCATATATTCTGCCACAGGATCAATGAACACATGATGTACCAACTCTTCTTTTAGGCCTTCCGTGATTGGTAGGCTGTCTTCATCCTGGGCAGCTTTGATTTCTGCATTCCACCGCATCTTCAATATGGCTCTTGAAATCCTGATCACCTTCTTCTTGTATTTCTAAAGGCAGTGGTATCTCTTCTTTTTATTCCATGATGGCAGTTTTGAAAAACTTCCTTTCTGTTTGCAACATGCTGCTCAAAAAGACCCTAGATCCTTTTTCAAATGTGTTCAGGAAATGATCGTAAGGATCATGAAATGATACCTAGTTATGAATATCTGGCAGGCAAGCTTCATCCAGGATTTCTTCTTCTTCCACTGGATTAAGAACAAGACTCTCTTGAGGAAGAGAATCTCCTTCATTTTCTTCATTTTCCGAACTGGATGACTCATCATATATGACAATGCTGTCCTCTTGGAGCTCTGATATATTCTGCTCTGATGAGCTGAGCTCCATGAAAAGATCTATGTATTCTTGAGCAAGGGTATGTTTCATCTCTTCTTCATTTTCAGGAGAAGGCCCCTTAATTTCAATCTTCTCAAGAATTTCCTCTTTTCTTATCTCCTCATCTTCTGAAAAGGAAAGCTGTTGGTTTCCAGTCTCGCTGATGATCTGTGGTAAAGCAGAATGAGGATTCAAAGAATCTTCATCTGCTATTATACTATCATAGCTCTCCCCATCCGTATCATAGATAGGCTAACTGGTTTCATTACTATTCTGAAATTGCTGGCCCTGGCTTTCCTCCCATGGTTCTACTGATGATGGTTCTGCAGACTCAGCTTCTCTCTGGAAAAAATCATCATCAAATAAATCATAACTAGGAAAGTCATAATCGTAAGCAATGTCACCAATCAAACCTGTCGGATTCTCAGCAGGTCCTTCTTCGTCCTGATCCACAAAGGAGTCTTCTGGATCTGTACAATCAAACTCATAAGATGAATGGGCAAGAGTGGGTGTTCCATAGAAAATTTCTGAGGCAGGCTGCTGATTTAATATTTGGTCAACCTCTTCTTCCATCAAAGGAGATAATTGTTTTGTGTTCCTTTGTGCAGAAGAGCAGCAGCTTTCTTTTTCTCGTACTAGTTGATTTGGAGGCAGGATGTCTTCTTGTACCTCCTCCAGAATATCCTCAGTTGTGCTTGTAGGGGAGTCTTGGGGATCTTCTGATGTTTCTTGATCTCTCTCTGATTCAGGCCAGTCCTCATGAACCTGATGATACTCAACTAGACTGCAAGGCCCATGAGTGATTTCTTCCTCCACATCAGATTTTACATCTTCTATGTGGTCTCTCGTTTCCTCCAAGCAAAATTCCTTATTTACCTTTGCTATTAGGCTGTGATATTCTCTAACCAACATAATACAAGACATAGGTACAAATTCAAGCAATTCTTGATCGCTTTCCTCTTCATCCTCCATAGGTTTCAAAACATCATACATGTCTTGCTTGTTATCTAGGTCCTGAGTTTTTCCTTGTTCTGGAAGAGGCGTGGGCTATTCTAAATATTCATCATTTGTATTCATATTAGCCATATACCTCTTCAGCACTTTATTAAACATTCTCTTTAATTCATATATTTGATCATTCAAAGCATTTAGCTTTGTATCCCTATCCATGTTTGGATCCATTTTTCTGCAAAGGTGATCACTGCATCTTCTCAACCAGTTCAGAGTCTTCTACCAGCAGAGTCATTTGGTCTTTTCTGGGTCAGATACTGAAGGTGCTTTTGGCTGTGACTTTTCTGACCTCAGGTGTGGCTTTCGAGGAGCCATAACTACAAATAGATTTATCAAATAAACAACAGTGTGGAGTCGCCAAGGTGAGAGATATATAACTCTTCAACTCTCTGTGCTCACCTGATTAGAGAGTGAATAAAGATTGACGAGGCCCAAGGATAATGATTTTCTTAACTTCGTTCCCCGGAAACGGCGCTAGAAAGATGTTGTCGCTCCTAGAGATAGCCTAGAGTTTCCATAGACCAGTGCCTAGGACATCTTATCATAGCAAGGAGCACATAATATAACTTGGGTGTCAATCCAAAAGGCTCTCCTGCTATCTCTTGTAAAACAAGGAAATGGATTTAAATGGGACCAGAACTTACAGAAACTGCCACAGGGAAAGTAATGCTGCAGAGACAAGATGAAAAGCTCTAACACAAAAGCATCAGACAGTTAAGAGACAATTTACTGTAGAGAGGGCCGATTCAAGTAATATGCCACAGAAATCAAATATCAGAAGGTGTATGCAGTGAAAGAAATATGAGAAGATATTAGTTAACTTTGGTCTGATACCCAGATACACAACAGAACCATATATGGGCTTATCATTCTAAGAATCCATACATGACAATGGTGTTTTAAAAGCACCCTCCCAAAGCAACTAATATAGAAGAAAGATGGATGAAATGAATCATGAAACAATATATCATGCCTGAGCCATATTTAAAGCGCTTGACTGATCCAAGTATGGGTATCAACTAGGATAAATCCTTACCTAAAATCAGTGAGCCACTCGCATTCCAGTACATGATACCAGAAGATGGATAAAATGAAATGTTGTATTAAACACATAAAAGGAAGTTACATACTGTGGGATACCAAAGACCAGAATCCTCTAAAACAGATAGAACTCCTCCTCACTGAGACCCTATGGGCTCCGAGCCTTCATACAAGAGCTTATACAAAATGTATACAAATTGCCTTTCACTGCACAATTCTCTGATAAAAATCTGGAACCTTTACAATGTCAATCTTCCCGGTTTTTATAGAGGAAGAAGATGAGAAACTCATAAAAGAAGTAGGTGAAAAAAATTAATTATTTCATTTAAACAAAATGAAGGAAACATTCGCGCCCATATTTCTGAGTAACCATGTTGTACTGTATGTACTCTATGGTCTGCCTTCAGAAATAAATGCATTGAGAAGAAAAATCCCCTCAGGGATGCAACATAGATATGAAATCACTTAAATAATCTGTCCTTTTCTGAGAGGCAATCTTGCTGAAATTGATCTTGGAGGGCGTAACTCTCTTTTGCCTTCTAACTTTGGATTGGAATTTGAAATCTTTCATTCCAGACGCCGAAGTTATTTATCTTCAACTGACACTCTTTGCCGCGTCATTAAAATTTCTATCTGTGAAATCTGCCTTTTAAATTACTCTGGAGGGTTTGATAGCTTTCGATCTCTGCTCTTTAAATGGCAGTCATATCTCTGCAACTACACGAGATCTTCTTCATAAATTCTCCTTTTGCAAGCCGATCTTTAGATGCATCTTCAATTTTTGTAATGGAGGCAGAGATTAATGGCAATTTATCGTTGCTGCAACCTGCAAAACCGATAAACATGTTAAAGAAAACCAGACGCAAGAGTGGTGGAGGCGGTCGTGACTACAGAATTGAGGATGTAGACTGGGAGAAATGGCGAGGAGATGTAGGGTGGCAATGAAATATACAGTGGAATGACTATGAACGAACGAGGTGGAGATACATAACATAAACACTGTAATATGACACGTAAATGGAGTATATTAATGGTGGAGGTGAACGCAAATGACACGTGGACGTACGAAATGCTAAGCGGAAGGGACGACGTGGACGTAGACTTGGTAAATCAACAGGATGTATGAACAAATCTGGGCCATACGATCAAAAACGAAATCAACGGTTAATACTTCATCGGAGGGCGACGGAATAGCGGGCCCGGGGTACTGTGCACTGGGACTAAAATTCGCGCAGCTTGGGAGAGTGGCAGCCGTTGGATGGGGCGCTCAGGATCGGACGACTCACGTTAATTTCACTGCGCGTCAGGGATCGAACGTTAACGTGAAAAATGGGGCGGTATTGGAATAGTGGCCTAGGACGCATGGCGTATAACGTGTGGAATCGCTGCGATTTGCGGAATACCGCCTGCCTTCGAAAGGTGGTGCGAAATAAACAGGCCATTTTTAAGCGGTGGTTTTTAGGGCGTGGGGACAAAAAAGGTAGTGCACTATGGTACGTTTATTTGTGTTCGATCGGACGGTTCAAATCATGCCCGATAGCCTTATACGATAAGCACCTTTTGGTCTGGCACAAGGTCTCGGGGCTGGGTCATGTGGATAATAAAATAAAGGGGCTCGGACCAAAGGGTGGGGCTTTCAATATTCTCATTTTTCGGCCATTTTTACAATGCAATTTAACTTTGAAGGCGAGGAATGATATATGGGAAAATGATTTTCTTAGGCCATGAGAGGGGATTTAATATGTTAAAGCAGAGTTACTAGCCGAGAATCTTAATGGGGGCTGAAATGATCAACATAACCGCTTCAACCAAAATGGACTGTTGATGAGCTCTAATGATAGGGGATCGTAGATCAGGAATCTCACGGTTATCAATAACATCTGGTAGACAACTATGAGGGTATCAAGAAGTTACATAATTTATGAAACACTTAATATAAGTATTAACCTCAATCATTGTAATACCAAAGTGAAATGATTGTTATATCTATCATGTGTTTCGGTGAATTGCATGTGCCAACCATAGTTTCAATTGTGTGCATATCCCAATGCTAATTAATGTGCATGAAATTATCTCTGGATGTCACCTCGTGAATGGTGACTGTTTACCAAATAATATTGTGAATTAATTAAATTTACAAATTTCCAAGATAACACTCTGTTAATAAAATTAGATGGTTTGCGGGTGATTTGTCATAGATTAAACCCAAGTTGGTAATCACATATGAGTGTTGGTACCTCATTTTTATTTAGACATAAGCTTAATTTAGTAGCTATTAGCAGTTCATGAATATTATTTTAATTTAGATGTAAGTTTATTTAGCGGTTGGTGTTAGTGATAAATTACTAAGGTAATAAAGAAACCAATTAATCAAATCCAGTATTGAGGAGGGCCTTAAACATAAACAATGCATGAGGTAAAAAAATAAATTAAAATTTAGGGACATATGCTACAAGTGGTATTAGATCTTGAGGGTTCAACAGTGCGGCCTATTTAAGGGAAAATAGTGACAAACTGGGTTGTCTTTCACAATAAAGAAGAGTTGGAAATTTGGCCAATTCACTTATAGGACAAAACTATGCACACTTACGCAACTCAATCTTCCGATATGGGTTCGGTCAGGTGAGAAATCTCAGTCCAAATCTATTATATTGATTTGAAAAAATAAAATGATTTTGAGCACATAAATTACCTATTCAAAATAATAATTAAAAGTGAATTAAAATAAATATTTATGGGTAAATTTAGTTATAAGTCACAAAAGATTGACGATAATTATTACCTACAAAGTGACTTATTGGTCAATTTATTTCATGATAAGTAGTAACTGAGTAAGTCACATTTCATTACTGTTGGTTCATGATTGAGAATTATGAGGAAGCCTATGCACCAACAAATCAAAATATGAATACACATAAACAAAGTAAACTAACATTCCTACACTATGGACATGTTTGATGAAAGAAGGGGTGTTTCCTATGAGATCCTTCTCAGAAATATGAGATTATATATAATACGACTACCTGTTAATGGTTGAAATATTCCTTTTCAATACATAGTTTATAAACCTTGTTGAAAGGGCGAGTGAAGAAAATCATTGATAATTTAAATTTGGATTCTTATCTATGAATGGGAGGTAAGTCGAAAAGAGAAGAAATTACAGTAAAACTCAGTATATTGAAAGTATCATACGCTTTCAAAAAAAAACTTGTAATATATCCAACAAAATGTACAATATACTAGTGTACCCAAGAAATTTAGTTGAACATATCTAAGGATAACTCTTTTCCAAGTGAATGAGAATATGGGATGCCTATGGTTATCAAATATATATATAATATGAGTCAATGATGGGTGATGGGTAGAATGGTTGGAATCCTTTCAATTGATATGGAGGATATTGAAAAGGATGGAATTAACAGATAAAAATTATATGTTAATAGTACACATTAGATATTAATAAATCCAATGATACATATTACATAAGTGGTGGAAATAAATCCCAATTGGGAAAGGAATCAATTAACATTTTCGCCAAAAAGTATCTTAAAAAAAGAAAATCGAGAGAAAGGATGGTTAGCACAAAACATTAGTATGGAAGACCATAATAGTCAAGTGGATTGAAGAATTTTTGGATAAAATACCTTGTCAAAGACCAAAAAAATGGAGTTAGGCTGTGATGGATATAAAGGACAAAAAAATAAACACGCTGAGGAATAATAAGTAAATTAGTGGAAGGGGTGTGGAAAAATTATCTAGTATACCCATGATGTCAAATAAATGTGGGAACACATCAAAATAGGGTTATTTAAATCTCGAAAGATATTCGGGATACATTAAAATTTAGTAAGTATTAAGTGCGTAAGAACAGAGTTAAAAATGCAAAATTTACCAAGGCATGCAATGACCCTAAACTTGGAAAGGAATCCATATAGTTTTTAAAATTTATGTATCTTGTGTATGCCAAAGGCTCAAGAACTCTGTTTGTTACAAACCCTCAATATTAAAATATAATTTTCTAAATGGTTTAATTTATAAGTGCCTTACCATTGGGAAGGCCAAATATGATTGTGACAAGATAAAAATAGAAATTTATTTAGTGGAAACGATTGAGAGTTGTAATTCTAATATCTAGAGATTTGAGGTAACTGAATAAATGGAGCTAACAAGAGTAAATGCATGCTAAATTGCATGGGCGATTTAGTAGAACTATATATATATATATATCAAGACCAAATGATACGGTCACAAACTATGATTGGAACTCTTAACGAGGTTTGATTTTTTTCTTTAAAGTTTGGGCCAATATCATAAGTTAAAAAGGACAACATAAGAATATATGAATATATGTGTATGTATGAGTGAGATGCACATGAAAATGAATGTGTATATTAAGAATATACAAGATTCCATTGAATTAACATGATTTGACAAATAGGAATCTAGTTCAGGTAAATGATGATTAGAAATGAAAAAATAATCGAGTAAGATAACTAAGGAATATGGCATCTAATTATAGCAAAATTTAAAGTTAAGGGAAAAAAAAATGTTGAGAGCACTTTAGCAGAGGTGTTACTTATTGACATGGAAAGGGCAACATGTCACCCGTAAATATTACCTCGGAAAATATCCCAAATAGAAGTCTTATAGATATAAACGGGACTTGGTAAGGTGTATGACTAGAATAAATTGTTGCTTACAAAACATCATATCCAAAAATAAAAAATAAAAAAATAAATTAATTATTGAGAAGGTGGATAGAAACCTTAATCCATAATTTCAGAGAAATAACCCCAAATAAGGGGGTTAAGAAGAAATCCTGAGTAAGACAGGTGAGAGAAGTATTGTTGTGATACTAGGTGACATGAGTTTCTTGTTGATATTAAGTACGCCCTATTATTCCAAGTGTGTTCCTAATTCACCATAGTGACTCATGTTCTTTTGAGGAAGAACGAAAGGAAGGTAATGGAATAAAAATTATGATTAAGACTTTTACATGAAAATACCGGTGTATAAGTAATGTGGACCAGACTAGGTCCATATGAAGAAAGAGAAAAGACAATAATCGTCATGAAAAAATAAACTAAAGAAATTGTTGAAAAACCTTGATAATGCTTGCTGTGGAATAATCAATAGTTCAGGATATGAGGGTGTATAAAGAGTTTAAGTGTATGACTTACCAGCATCAAAGAGATGTGAACATATGTTCAAACCATACCTACATAACACTTAGTTAAACTAGATTTTTACCGCAAATTTTCATATAAAATTTGGACAACCACATATTATTGAAAAATCTCACAACAAATGTAGTGATATAATCTAAATAAACACATCAGCGAACATAAACTTCTACCACAACTTCTATTTGTTTTCAGTGTATCTATTTTCTTAAAAATAATACAAGTACATGTACAGAAATATGTGTAGGCCAACAATATACCACAAACATAACCATGATAATGAAACCCAGATGGTTGTGTGCAATGATTTAAATAAGAAACATATCTACTCTAGTAAATGGAAATATATGAATTGGGAAAGAATAAATCTCCTCTCTAGTATAGTACCAATAGAAGAAAGGTTTTTAAAGAAATGATAATGAATATAATTATGAATATGATGGAATCAATAATTGTTCCCACACTAAGTTAAGATTGCTATTTCTTGTAACAAACTACGAGATATTGTAGGTTAAAAAAATAACATGTTTCTTACAGGAAGGGAATGACATGTTAAGGATTGATATATAAGAATAATGCTACACTATGTCAGTGAGGGAGTGTGGGATAGCCAATGCATGTACAAATTCAAAAGAGAATAAAATTTCTATGACTATACAACATGCCAAAACACAACAAAGGGACAAAAAATTGAAAATAATGTTGCAATGTAGAATTTTGGTGCAACGCAATAAAAAAATTCAAGATGAACATAATTAAGCTACCTGGACAAGTAGAAAATAATATAACAAGGAAAGTAAATGGAATTATCCTAAACTTCACTTGTGCATGACCAATACATTTTTGACATTTAAATTAAGAGGAATGACTCGTGGTGCTATTTAGTATCATCTCTCGTAGAAGGCAAGAAAAATAATTGAATTTTGAATATATTATTATTGTGAAAATAATTGATTAGCATAACACTTGGGAAGTAAAATAATTTTCAATCATAAGTGTAAAGTGATGTCGCTAACTCATATCAAGTGCAGGAAACTGACCCTTGTTAGGTTGAGAAGCATGCTTATGACCTTTGATAACTGATGGTGCCTATAATAGAATTTTAAATAATACATGTTTCTTAAATGATGGAAACTAATGACATCCTTGATAATTTTGAATGTAGTACAGTCAGGATGGAGTAACCCTAATTAAACTTTTGCGCATTCCCAATCAGAGTTATTATGCAGAAGAAGAAAGAAATTATCCATGTTAAATGTGATAGAAACATTAAAAAAGAAGAGGGTACCTGAGAGGGTGACAAAAAATATTTTGTGCATGAGGCACATTTCAATCCATTTTTAAGGCTAGGAAACACGGAAGATGGTGTTTCACTCAAGGGGGGGAATATGTGACACCCATCAATAAAATTAAATATTTAATTGAATTTTACTATAGTAACTCAGTAAATTTTGTGTTGTGTGGAATCCTGATGGAAATTTTAATGTTTAAATTTTATTTTATTTAAAATTTGGTTATGGCCATCCAAGAATTTATGGGGAAAAGTCACTAAGTGAAAGTTTCATTTACCAGACAGTTAGAGGAAAATTATTCCCACCTTAGAGATAAATCATCTCAGTTTGGGAAATAGAGTCCAAGAGGGTATGAGAGGAAAATACCTAAGTCATATGAGAGAGATATTGGGAAACATTTGATTCCTCGAACATGACGTTGTTGAGGAAGGGCATAATGTCTCCAAACAGGGTATTCTTGAGCTAGTTGGCTAGTGGAATCCATGAATCAAAATTGGAGTCTGTGATACCCTAAGTTGGACTTGTTTGGTTCTAGAGGATTTAGAAAAGACCTTGTGAGCTCTCTTTAAATTACTATTCTGGAAATGAAATTGGCATGGGGGGAGAGCTTGTAAAGAATACCATTCTCATTGGTCAAGAGGAGAGAACTTTATTCCCTAAGAATTTCCTAGTGGTGTAATCTTGAACAAGATTACTGTTCTAGAAATGAAACTGGCATGGGGGCAGAGCTTGTAAATAATACCATTCTCAATGGTTAGGAGGAGCGAACTTTATTCCCTAATAATTTCCTAGTGGTGTAATCTTGAACAAGATAAGTATCTTTATCTGATTGGTTTCCAGAACTAAATTTTTTCTAACATTGTATTACAAAATACTTTGTATAGATGATTAGCTATGATTACAACATCTTTGGCTACAATATAAATTTCTATATATATATCACTGATTATAGCACAATAATATAATCCATTTGAAGTAAGTAATTTTGTGATGAACATATATAAAAAAAGAGAGAAGTCATATCATAAACATAAATAAATTGTTGTTATGACTAGTGAAGTAAACTAATAAGTGGTTGTGGTGCAATTAATAAATTTCTTAGTTAAGAAGACATGTAAGTGAAATAAAAAATTTCCTATTGAAATAGTAAATTGTCTATATATTTTTATTTTATAATTTTATAAGAATTATGGAGATAAAAAAAAGTGTGGTCTCATAGTAGTTATAATAGGAAACTGTATGCAATAATAATAATAATAATAATAATATATTGAAATTCTGTGGAATAAACGAGTGTTCCTTGTTTTCCTTAAAATAAATGGATTATGGGTGAGTGATTAAGCCCACTAAGCAGTAATCAACAACGTAAGAGAGCCCCAACAATTTTTCTTTTTATTTCAACCCCTTTCGTATAAACCTTTGTTGTTTTTAAATAGTAAGAGTAGGACCTCCATGGGAAGGTATGGACCAGAGTTTAGTACACATTCAAAAACCCCAAACAATCTTATGACCTATTCGATTGAGGTGTTATGGGAGTAGAGTACAGAGAGTTAAAATATCTTTTACAGATACCAATGATATACTGGGTCAATTAAACTCAGTTCTTTGGTATTTCTTGTAACATAAATAACATACACACACACACAAATATAATGATAATAATAGTAGTATTAATAATAATTATTATTATTATTATAGTAATAATAATAATAATTGTTCTGGTGTTAACAACAAAGAAGGGAAAACATGAGACTCGTGCTCGAATAATAATAAAAAATTAACTAATGTTCCATAAGTTTTTTTTCAAGTTCATATTAACCATGTCAAAGTTCATCGATAGATAATTAATACATCAATATAGATAATATTTCATGATAATTTTATCGATTAATATATATTCCAAAAACCCTAAAAGCGCATTGGTTGCAGAATTTCCCTCCTAAGTCACAATCATAAAACCCTAGCTCGCGGAGGAGATCAGATAATTAATATTTTTTATATATAATTTAAGTAGATGGAGGAACCAAGGCTGAGAAACCTAGCTAAAGTTAACCACATCTGGAAAGGAGAAGAAATGCAAGAATTAGAGAAGGAACCTAGAGAATAAATTAAGCCACCAACTCCACAAAAGAAAATTGTTTTTTCGAAAGACTCCATACCTGTCAAAATTTAGTACTGTTAGAGAAAATCTACGTGAGTTTCTTTTAATGAACAAATAATTTGAGAAAAAATAAGCAAAGGGAGGGATTACTTGTGCAATACCCACTCTTCTGTATAGTTCCCTCGATGCCCCTAAGTAGAAAAACTACCCCTTTAAGTTATTAAGAAATTATAGCGAAAAAAATAGAACCATAATGAAACATGTAGAGTATGGTCCTCAGAGCCATGATCAAAGTCTGCATAATCTTCAAAAGCTCTGAGTATCTTCATAAAGAAACATAAGAGTTAAGGGTAAGTTATCAAAAAATAATTGAAGACAAAACCCTTACGTTTTCCCAAGAAGAAATGTGGTGGAACAATGAAAAAGATTTACTTGACAAAAAACTAGAGCGCGAAAATAAGAATGAACAGGCGAGAATCAACGAAGGAAAATTCTCCAGCATGTTTACAAAGCCACTCTCGGTAGAGGAGGTTTGGAAAATGACTCCCATGAGACACCAGGGCTGGAGAGTGGTTACCCTATAACCACTTCAACCAAACTAGACCGTTGATGAAATCCTAATGATAGGGGACCGTAGATCGGAAATATCACACTTATCAACAACATCAGGCAGACAATTGTGAAGGCATCAAGAAGTTTCATAATTTATGATATACTTAATATAAGTATTAACCTTAATTAATGCAATACCAAAGTGAAAAAATTGTTATATCTATTGTGCATTTCAGTGAATTGAATGTGCCAACCATAGTTTCAATTGTGTGTATATCCAAATGCTAATTAATGTGCAGGAAATTATCTTCGAATGTCACCTAGAGAATGGTGATTGTTTACCAAAAAATCATGTGAATTAATTAAATTTACAAATTTCCAAGCTAACACACTTTGTTAATAAAATTAGATGGACTACGAGTGATGTGTCATAGAGTAAAACCAAGTTCGTGATCACTGTTGGTACGCCATTTGTATTTAGAGGTAATATTAATGTAGTATATATATATATATATATATATATATATATATCACTCTTTTATCTAATAAAATTTTTTATATTGAGAGAAAGTGTGTTATATTGAAATATTTTATTTATGATTCACATTCTACACATTAAAATGTTAATATATATCTTCAATTATATTTGGAGATGAAATATATATCCATAGGTCTCTCTATATAAAGAAATGGCTACATATCCACTCCATATTGAAAAATAAATGAATTATAAATATTTCTAAATAAAATAACAATTATATATGTATGTGTGTGTGTGTGTGTGTGTAGAAATTACACCAATGGATTCAATCCGATCATGCAATGTACTTAAACAAGATACTGAATCATTCTACAATATTTGCGAAATATAAATCACGATCGCTAAATCACATGCAAGTAAGAGAAAATAGTAAATCAATCACACGACACAAGATTTTATTGGGGAAAGCAACTACTTAAAACCCTCCATCTTTATTGTATAATCAACCAAGGAATCATGAAACAATACAATGCATGTGTGCTCACAAGAACCTCATACACTCTACCAATCGTCTCACACTGATCTAGGAAAAATTGGACCAATACATAGCCAATTTCTTGCCCACATTCAGCTTGCCTTGCTCATGCAATCCCTAGGAAAATCAATTCCTATTAAATAGGAATAACAAACTTCCTTGACTGCACAATCCATCATGGGAATCTTATGGATTTATAATTGCACTTGGGGAATTCGCTAATAATACAACTGATATTTTACTTCCCTTTAACCTTTGTCTCAACTGGGTCATCATCATAGTTGATATGCATGCAACTATTAATAGTGAATCATTAGTTACTTGGTATATCACTACTTGTGAATTAAATCTAATTTAATTCACATGACCTTCCAATAGCTAATCACTCAATTATAACTAGTTAAACTATTTTTAACTCAATTAATTTGAGTTAACTGATTACACTCACACCACACTAGTGCTACAACTACAACTGGACCCTGTAAATAATAGAATCACTCTACATGCCTCACCTTTGACCCTCAACTCGGAATTATTAAGTTAACTAAGACTATCACACTTAGTTAACAATTAAAAGTTGTTATGAGATAAGATTACAATTTACTATCCAATTTATTTAAAAATTAGACGCCCACATTTAACACTAATGTGTCACTGAATTCCTCACTCATGTGTTTCTGGAATCCCACACTAATATGTGGTGCATTTTCTTGTTGAATTTCAACACTCCCTCTCAACAAGAAATGGATTATCAGCTACCCCGATCCTACCTATGTGGTATTAGAATTTTCTCTTTGAAAGTGCCTTCGCCAAGATATCTGCATCCTAATCTTCCGTGGACATGTGCTACAACAACATAATGCACCTCTGAATACAATCTCAGAGATGGTGGTACCAGATGTCAAAATTATTGGACCTGTCATAGAATATCAGATTAACCGAGAGTTTTATGCAACTATGGTTATCATAATGTATCGCCGTCAAATCCATATGATGATAAAACAAACCAACAAGTATCTTCCTCATCTATATGGCCTCATATGTAAACCTGACTAGCTACCATGTACTCTACCTCGGCTAAACTGAGTGCAACTGATCTCTGCTTCCTGTTGTACCAAGAAACCACTGTTGATCCTATGCTGAAGATGCCCCCTAGTGTGCTCTTCCAGTCTGATTGACTACCTGCCCAATCTACATTGGTAAAACCTCAAAGCTTCACTCCCTTCGTCTGTCTATACCATAATCCATACTTTGTAGTGCCCCTGATATATCTCAACACATGCTTCCCCGCCTTCCAAAAGAGCTTCGTAGTCTTAAAAATAACTTGAATAAGCTTGTTAACTATGTAGCATATGTGTGGTTGTGTGTTCACCAAATACATAAGTGAACCCACAAGCTACCTATAAAAAATAGCATCCACTACCTCTCCTGAAGTAGCATCCTCCTTCCTCCATTTTCGTGCAAGAGGAGTCTCCAAGGGTTTGATACCCTCCATGTGGAACTTCTTCAAAATCTCCTTGGCATACTTTCCATGAGATACAAGTAGCTCCCCATATATTTTCCATA
The DNA here is from genome assembly GCA_034641835.2 of Pinus albicaulis. Classification (NCBI taxonomy): domain Eukaryota; kingdom Viridiplantae; phylum Streptophyta; class Pinopsida; order Pinales; family Pinaceae; genus Pinus; species Pinus albicaulis. The sequence continues at coordinate 1,513,497,645 of CM076575.1, read as the reverse complement.
TTTCCAAGCCAAGGAAATAGTGTAAGAGCCCCATTTCCTTCATCTCAAACTCTATTGCAAGATCCTCTTTGCAAGAAGTTATGAGCTACTTATCACCTATCAGTATAAGATCATCAACATAAATTAAAATAATAAAAAGCTTACAATCAACCACGATATGATATAGGTTTGCATCCACTTCACATTTTTTGAAGCCGAACCTAGTGAAATAATTTTCGATCTTGGTGTACCAAGCAAGGGGTACTTGCTTCATCCCATATAATGCTCTCTTGAGTCTTCACACATGTGACTCTATGTCAAAGGTCTCAAAACCTTTTGGTTTCTCAATGTACACTTCTTCGTCAATAAATCCATTGAGAAAGGTTGACTTTACATCCATCTGATGTATCTTCCACCCCATTTTCACTGAAAATGCAAGGATAGATCTAATCGATGAGTACCTTGAAACCGGTGCAAAGGTATCCTCATAGTCAATCCCGTCTATCTGTGAGAATCCCCGGGCCACAAATCTAGCCTTGTATTTCTCCACACTCCCATATACTACTTGCTTCATCTTGTAGATCCACTTGGATCCAACCACTGACTTCCCCACTAGTCTTGGGACCACTTCCCATGCATTTTTTTTATAATGGAGTCATACTCTTCAACCATGGCATCAACCCATGTTGGCCATTGCATGTATTCCTCAAAAGAGGATGGTTCTATCACAATACACTCGCTCATAACAACAATGTATCTAGTATACGTGTCTAGGGAAATTCTCTGCCTGCATTGTGATGTAGGTGGATGTACATGCTCTATCGCATCTAGCATCAATCTGTCAGCCTCTCTGATGCACTTCATACCATTTCTGGTGGATGGCTCTGCATGAGTGGTTTCTTCCACTGGATGATCCTTTTCTTGTGGATTTTCCACATCCTAAAGTTCATCCTTGTAACTAAGAGTTCCTCATCTGCATGCAAGTCAAGCTCCCTCTCAAGGGACAATCACATGACTTTCTCCTCATCAAATTTAACATCTCTCTTGAAAACTGTCATCCTGTTAGCCAAAAAATACACCGGATAGTAGTGGGGAGTATCCATGTACCCCAAAAATTTCTAAAACTATGTTGTTGGTTCTAGCTTCTTCTTGGCATCTTTGGTCACATGTCAATAAACAGATGAGCCAAAAAAATTAAAATATGAAACATCTATTTTCTTACCTAAAAAAATCCTCCTTTGGTGTACTCATGCCAAGTATCTGATGAGGACTATGGTTCTGCACAAATACCGTGGCTTTGCATGCCTATTCCCACAGATGAAATGGTAGGCCATGATCGTGTAACATAGATCATGATACTCCCACAACTATTCTATTCTTTCTTTCTGCAACCCCATTCTATTGTGGGTTATGAGGTGCAATCAATTCTCTTTGAATTCCTTCTTTTGTGCATAAGTTCTTGAATTCATTAGAGATATACTCACCACCATTTTCACTCCTTAGAGCCTTCACCTTCTTCCATGTATCTTTCTCTACCAGTGCTTTGAACTAAAAAAAATTGGATAATGTCTGATATTTCTTCTGCATGAAGAAGATCCAACACTTTCTAGAAAAATGATCAACAAAAATCACATAATACCTATGCTATATTATGGAAGCTGTAGAGAATGGTCCACACAAATCTGAGTGAACTCTCTCAAGGATTTCCACTGCTTGGTTCTCCTTCTCATGAAAGGTGGCCTTTTATACTTCCCCATGGTACATCCCTTGCATGTGTATATATGTGCAAGAGTATCCTTTGGAATACCTATAGAAATTTGCTACATGATCCTCAAAGCACTATGGTGTAGATGGCCAAATATCCTATGCCATAAATCACCTATATCCCTGCTCACCACCTCCCTTTCTTTACTACTCAATGCTGCACAGCCATATACATCAATTTTTTAGAGGTTATTCACATGAACCCCAATATTCTTTACCTGTCTTAGGATTTGTGACGAAGGAACGTCTTTCCTTCACTAAAAACCACATCATATGCAAGATCCTCCAACATAGGAACTAAAACTAGATTATTTTTCAAGCCTGGTGAATGCATGACATCTTTTAATATGAAAGGTTTACCCGAATTTCTCTGGAAAGTAACTATACCAATCTCGGTAGTGCTATACCTCCCGTCATCACCCATCTTGATGTGAATCTGAATATCCTTCTCCTCCAAGCTATTAAAGAGTTTTTTGTTTCCTGTCATGTGGAAATATTCTTTACTGTCCAAGTACCACATAGATCCCATCATATTTGACACCATGCATGCAATGAGAGAGAAGTCCAACTCAAACTGTGAGGCCAAAGCTTCACCCATTGCAGCTCCTGAAGCCTTTTGTTATTCTTATTTTTTTGTGGACAATTTGTGGCATAGTGTACATGATCATGACAATGAAAAATTTTCACCTTTGACATGTCATGCTTCTTGCCTTCTTTTCCGATCTCAAATTTGGAATGGGACTTCTTCCTCTTCCCTTTATTGTCCTTACCATCCAAGGAATAATTTTCCTCATCATCAGTCTTGGGTGAAGATCCATCCCTCGTAAACCATCGAAACTCTTCTTATACCAAATCTAACCATAGTCGCTCCCAATATAGTAACTTCTCCCTCCCATTCACAGAGTCGTGGTACCTATGCCAGCTCTTGGAAATGCCTAGAATTTCTAGGCTCATCAAGTCATCATCAACTACAGTAATCCCAACAATTCCAAGCTCATCTCGATATTGAGTGAACTTGGTCAAGTATTTTTGGAATGTGTCGCCTTCCCCATTTTGATTTTTTTGAGCTTGTCCTCTACTGCCAATTTGTTTTGGTCACTACTGCTTTGAAATAGATCTATCAAGGCCTTCCACATAGCATATGGAGTTTCATTGCCATGGAGACTCAAGACAATATGATATCGAACTCCCTCTAATAAGATCCTCCTCACCTTTGCGACATTCTTCCTCCATGCTTCATGTTGCGCAGCATCAGCCTGATTGAGTTCATGAATATCAGTGTCAATGGAATCCTTCAATACGTTATCCTCCAATATAGCCTCCATCATGTCCCTCCATGCAATACTATTCTAATTTTCCTTGAGTGCATATTCAAGTCTGAAGCCTGTGAAAGACATCCTGGTAAACTTCTAGCTCCAAAGAATGTATGTGCCAATTTGAATACTATTCAACAAAAACTCAATTTCTTCTCCACTATTGTTATTCCTTGCACTTTGATACCATGTAGAAATTACACCAATGGATTCAATCCGATCATGCAATGTACTAAATCAATATACTGAATCCTTATACAATATTTCGGAATATAAATCACAATCGCTCAATCACATGAATGTAAGAGAAAGAAGTAAATCAATCGCACAGAACAAGATTTTCATAGGGAAGGAAACTTCTCAAAACCCCTCCATATTTATTGTATAATCAACCAAGGAATCATGAAATAATACAATGCATGTATGCTCAAAAGAACCTCATACACTCTACCAATCATCTCACATTGACCTATGAAAAATTGGACCAATGCATAGCCAATTTCCTACCCACCTTTAGCCTGCCTTGCTCACGCAATCCATAGGAAAAATAATTCCTATTAAATAGGAATTCCAAACTTCCTTGACTTTTCAATCCATAATGGGCATCATGTTTATTTATAATTGTGCTCAGGCAATTCGTTGATAATACAACTGATAGTTTACTTCCCTTTAACCTTTTTCTCAACTGGGTCGTCATCATAATTGACATGCATGCAACTATTAATAATGAATCATCAGTTACTTGGTATATCTCTACTTGTGAATTACATCCAATTTAATTCACTTGAACTTCCACTATCTCATCACTCAGTTAGAACTAGTTAAACTGATTTTAATTCAATTAATTTTAGTTAACTGATTACACTCACACCGCACTAGTGCTACAACTGCAACTAGACCCTGTAACTAGTAGAATCACTCTACATGCCTCACCTTTGACCCTCAACTCAAATTTCTTGAGCTAACTAAGTCTATCACACTTATTTAACTATGAAAAGTTGTTATGTGATAAGATTACAATATATTTTCCAGTTTATTTAAAAATTAGACACCCACATTTAGCACTAGTATGTCACTGAATTCCTCACTCATGTGTGACTAGAATACCACACTAATATGTGGTGCATTTTATTTTTGAATTTCAAAACTCCCTCTCAACAAGAAAGGGATTATCAACTACATTGATCTTGCCTTTGCCGTATTCAAATTTTCTCTTCGCAAGCACCTTCATTAAGATATCTGCATCCTTATCTTCCATGGGAATGAACTGCAACAACATAATGCGCCTCTGAACACAATATCTAAGATAGTGGTACTGGATGTCAATATGCTTGGACCTGTCATGGAATACTAGATTAACCAAGACATTTATGCAACTCTGGTTATAACAATGTATCACTGTCGGATCTATATGATGATCAAACAAACTAAAAAGTATCTTCCTCATCTAGATGGCCTCACATGTAGCCTGACTAGCTGCCATGTACTCTACCTCAGCTAAACTAAGTGAAACTAATCTCTGCTTCTTTCTGTACCAAGAAATTTTTGTTGATCCTATGCTAAAGATGCCACCTAATGTGCTCTTCCTGTCTGATGGACTACCTACCCAATCTTCATTGGTGAAGCCTTGAAGCTTCACTCCCTCTATTTATTTGTAGTATGATCCATACTCTGTAGTTCTCCTGATATATCTCAAGGCATGCTTTCCCGCTTTCCAAAAGAACTTGGTAGGGTTAACCATAACTTGACTAAGTTGGTTAACTACGTAACATATGTCTGGTCATGTGTTAAACAAATACATAAGTGAACTCACAAGCTTCCCGTAAAAATTAGCATCTACTACCTCTCGTGATGCAGCAACCTCCTTCATCCAATTTCCTGTAAGAGGAGTCTCCATGGTTTTGCTGCCCTCCATGTGGAACTTCCTCTAAATCTCCTTGGCATACTTTCCCTAAGATACAAATAGATTCCCATCTCTTTTCCATATTTCCAAGCCAAGAAATAGTGTAAGAGCCCCATGTCCTTCATCTCAAACTCTCTTGCAAGATCCTATTTGAAAGAAGTTATGAGCTGCTCATCCCTGTTAGTGTAATATTATCAACATAAAGTAAAATAATCAAAAGCTTACCATCAACCAAAATATGATATAGGTTCGAATCCACTTCAATATTTGTGAAGCCCAACCTGATGAAATAGTTTTTGGTCCTGGTGTGCCAAGCATGAGGTTATTTATTCAGCCCATATAATGCTCCCTTGATTCTGCACACAGGTGGCTCCCTGTCAAAGGTTAAAAAACATTTTGGATGCTCAATTTACACTTCTTCCTCAATAACTCCATTGAGAAAGGTTGTCTTTACATCCATCTGATGTATTTGCCACCCGATTTGTGCTGAAAGTGCAAGGATAGATCTAATCGATGAGTACCTTGCAATCGGTGAAAACGTATTCTCATAGTCAATCCCCTCTACCTGTGAGAATCCTTGCACCACAAATATAGCCTTGTATTTATCCAAACTCCTATCTGTTGCTTGCTTCAACTTGTAGATCCACTTGGATCCAACCACTGACTTCCCTACTAGTCTTGGGACCACTTCCCATGTATTTTTTCTAATAATGGATTCATACTCCTCAACCATGGCATAAACCCATGTATGCTGCTCCACTCCTTCCTCAAAAGAGGATGGTTTTGTCACAATACACTCGCTCATAAGAGCCATTTATCCAGTATACCTGTATGGGGACCTTCTCTGTCTATGCTGTGATGTAGGTGAACCTACATGCTCTATCACATCTAGAATCAATCTGTCAGCCTATTTGGTGCGCTTCCTACCATTTCTGGTGGATGGATCTGCATGAGTGGTTTCTGCCACTCCATGATCCTCTGCTTTTGGATGCTCCACATCCTAAGGCTCATCCTTTGGAACTGAGAGTTCCTCATCTACATGAAAGTCTATCTCCCTCTCAAGGGAAAATTTCATGGCTTTCTCCTCATCAAATTTACCATCTCTCTTGACAACTGTCATCCTATTAGCCAGAAAATACACCTGATAGTTGTGGGAAGTATCAGTGTACCCAAAAAATATCCAAAACTCTGTTGTTGGTTCTAGATTCTTCTTAGCATCTTTAGTCACATGCCAATAGACATATGAGGTAAAAATTTTAAAATATGAAACATCCAGTTTCTTACCTGAAAATCCTCCTCTGGTTTACTCATGCCAAGTGTTCGATGAGGAATACGGTTCTACACAAATACCATTGTGTTGCATGCCTCTTCCCACAGATGCAATGGTAGGACCTGATCATGTAACATAGCTCGTGCTTCTCCCACAATTTTTCTGTTCTTTCTTTCTACAACTCCATTTTGTTGTGGGTTATGAGGTGCAATCAATTTTCTCTGAATTCCTTCTTTGGCGCAAAATTTCTTGAATTCATTAGATATTTTCTCACCACCATTATCTCTCCTTAGAGCCTTCACTTTCTTCCGTGTACCTTTCTCTACCAGTGCTTTGAACTCACAAAACTTGGAGAACGTCTAATATTTCTTCTACAAAAAGAAAATCCAACACTTTCTAGAAAAATGATCAGCAAAAATCACATAATACCTGTAATTTATTGTGGAAGCTGTAGAGAATCTCCCACACACCTCAGACTGAACTCTCTCAAGGATTTCCGTTGCTCAATTTTCCTTCTCATGAAAGGTGGCCTTTGTATACTTCCCCATGGTGCATCCCTTGAATGTGTCTATTTGCGCAAGAGTACCCTTTGGAATACCTATAGAAATCTCCTGCATGGTCTTCAAAGTAATTTGGTGTAGATGGACGAATCTCCTATGCCATAAATCACCTGTATCCCGACTCACCACCTCCCTTGCTTTACTGCTCAATGATGCACAATCATCTACATCAAATTTGTAGAGTTTATTCATACAAACTAAAATCTTCTTTACCTGTCCTATGGATTTGTGACAAAGTAATGCCTTTCCTTCACTGAAAACCACATCATATCCAAGATCCTCCAACATAGAAACTGAAACTAAATTCATTTTCGAGCCTGGTACATGCATGACATCTTTTAATATGAAATGTTTACCTGATTGTCTCTGGAAAGTAACTGTACCAATCTTGATAGAACTATACCTCCCACCATCACCCATATCAATGTGCATCTGAATATCCTTCTCCTCCAAGCTACTAAAGAGTTATTTGTTTCCCGTTATGTCGAAATATGCTCCACTATCCAAGTACCAAATAGATCCCATCACAGTTGACACCATGCATGTGATCATGAGAGAGAAGTCCAACTCGAACTATGAGGCCAAAGATTCACCCAGTGTAGGTCCGAGAGCCTTCTTGTTGTTCTTCTTCTTTTGTGGAAAATTTGTGGCATACTGTCCATGATCATGACCATGAAAACATTTAACCTTTGACATGTCACGCTTCTTGCCTTCTTTGACGGTCTCATATTTGGAATGGGACTTCTTCCTCTTCCCCTTCTTTTACTTACCATCCAAGGTATAATTTTCCTCATCATCATTCTTGGATGAGGATCCATCCATGATATTCCACCGAAACTCTTCTTGTGCCAAATCTAACCATAGTCACTCCCAATCTGGTAACTTCTCCCTCCCATTCATAGAGTCCTAGTAATGATGCCAACTCTTGGGAAGGACTAGAAGTTCTAGACTCATAATGTCATCGTAATCTACAGTAATCCCAACACTTCCAAGCTCATCTTGACATTGAGTGAACTTGGTCAAGTATTTCTAGACTCTGTCGCCCTTCTCCATTTTGATTTTTCTAAGTTTGTCCTTGAGTGCCAATTTTTTGTGGTCACTGCTACTTTGAAATAGATATTTCAAGGCCTTACACATAGCATATGGAGTTTCCTTGCCATGGAGACTCGAGAAAATATAATCTCGAACTCCCTCTAATAATATCCTCCTCAACTTTGCAAAATTATTCCTCCATGCTTCATGATGCGCAACATCAACCTGATTGGGTTTAGGAATATCAATGTCAATGAACTCCTTCAACTCATTACCCTCCAATAATGCCTCCATATTTTCCCTCCATGAAATATAGTTCAAATTTACATCGAGTTCATACTTGAGTATCAAGCCTGTGAAAGACATCCTGGTCAGCTTCTAGCTCTAAAGAACATATGTGGAAATTTGAATACTGTTCAACACAAAATCAATTTATTCTCCACTATTGTGATTCCTGGCGCTCTGATACCATGTAGAAATTACACCAATGGATTCAATCCGATCATAAAATGTACTAAAACAAGATACTGAATCCTTCACAATATTCGCGGAATATAAATCACAATCGCTCAATCACATGCAAGTAAGGGAAGGAAGTAAATCAATCACACAACACAAGATTTTCCTGGTGAAAGAAACTGCTCAAAACCCCTCCATATTTTTTGTATAATAAACCAAGGAATCATGGCACAATACAATCCATGTGTGCTCACTAGAACCTCATACACTCTACCAATCGTCTCACATTGATCTAGGAAAAAATGGACCAATACATAGCCAATTTCCTGCCCACCTTTAGCCTGCCTTGCTCACGCAATCCCTAGGAAAAATATTCCATATTAAATAGGAATTTCAACCTTCCTTGACTACGCAATCCATCATGGGCATCTTGTGCCTTTATTATTGCGCTCGAGCAATTCACTAATAATACAACTGATAGTTTACTTCCCTTTAACCTTTATCTCAACTTGGTCATCATTAGAACTGACATGCATGAAACTATTAATAGTGAACCAATTGTTACTTAGTATATCACTACGTGTGAATTAAATCTAATTTAATTCACTTGACCTTCCACTAGCTCATCACTTAGTTAGAACTAGTTAAATTGATTTTAACTCTATTAATTTGAGTTAACTGATTTCACTCATACCACACTAGTGCTACAACTGCAACTGGACCCTGTAAATAATGGAATCACTCTACATGCCTCACCTTTGACCCTCAACTCTAAATTCTTGAGCTAAGTCTATCACAGTTAGCTAACTATTACAAGTTGTTATGAGATAAGATTACAATTTATTGTCCAATTTTTTTTCTGAAAATCAGACGCCCACATTTAGCACTAATGTGTCACTGAATTCCTTACTCATGTGTGACTGGAATACCACACTAGTATGTGGTGCATTTTATTGTTGAATTTCAACAACACACACACACACACACACACACATATATATATCATTTTTTTTAGTTATCAATATTTTTTAAATGTTATGTATCAATAATGAAATAAATTACACAAATTTCTTACCATGAAATGGAAAAATATAGGAGTTAAAAAGATTGCATTTTTTATATAAACTTGATATAAGTTATGTAATTTAATATTGACATTAAAATATTTTATTTATTGCTAACAATAATTTTTTTTTATTAGTATATTTTTAGTTTAACTATTACATGTCAACTAAACATAACATGAATTACATATCATGTATTATCAATTATATTATTTTTACATGGGGCATGTCCACTCCATATTAAGTAATGAAGGAATTACACATCTCCTTAATGTTAAAATGTAAATTATTTTTTTTCTTTTACTTTCAGTTACTTTATTTCTAAATAAAGTGATGTAAAATTAAAGCAAAAATTGAAGTATTTTATTATGGCCAAAATTCAATTTTATTATTATTATTATTAGAGTGAATGCATGAAGATGGGTTACACTTTTGGGTGAAATGTGGTGCTAAAATTTCAAGGTTTTCCTCTTTATATAATTGAAGCCATCAAAATTCATATAAGCATTGAGAATTTTGATTCGAAGTAAAAAGTCAATATGTGGAGAATTAGGTTTTTGTTATAATGATATTTCTTTTCAAAAAAATTTAGTATCATATAATATCTCAATTTTCCATTAAATGCAACACTTTTCCTTGCAATTTTCCGCACATCTTAAGAGGTATGTTTGTGATCAGATAGCATAACTTACTCTAAAAAGTGCAATTATATATATACATATAATCTACATAGAGATAACTAAGTTTTTCATATTAAAAATTTATTTTTTATGAATTTTTGTTATTATTATTATTTTTCAAAGTTAATATTTCAGTTGCATTTTGGAGACACATGTGTTTGTGTAGGATTTTTTTCCATTCTTTATTAAATTAAAAAACCAAGAGTACCATTTTGAAGAGGACTTGTAAACGAAGATAGTGGTAATTTTTGAAATTTTTCCGTTGTGTCTGTTTTATGTTATTGATTTTTTATTCAACCCTTTTGAAATTGTGAAAAAGAAATTCAACCATTATGTTTAAAAGAAATTAGATGAAAAATATCAAATGAATTCGAAAGTCTCAAACTCATATGCTATTGGATAGAGGATTCTTTCATGAATCCAACATGATCAACTCTGCGACTTAAGGAAATTTTTTTCTCTAAATCCACTAGGGTATAAAATAGGGTTGTAGAGAAATCTGCACAAGGGGTGCTAATATTGTGATTTTTTGGACCTCAGGAGATGGATTGAACACTTAAAACACTTGATCAAGTGCTTGAAAACCCTCAATTGAGAGTCTGATTTCTAAATTCAAGTAACTCAATCGAGGGTTTAAGAAACATGTGATCGAGCCCTTAGCATGGTTAAATAAATGCTTAATCTAGTTTTAAAGCTCAATCTAGCCTATAGCTTGATCTAGATTTTAAGGCTTGATATATATTTCATGATAGATCTAGCCTAAAACTAGGTCTAGATTTAAGGCTAGATCTAGCTTAAGGCTCGATATAGCTAGTTTTTAAAATTCCATGCCTAGGTTTTATGGGTGGGAAGTTTCAAAAACATGGCTCGATTAAGCACTTAAAATGGCTCGATAAAGTTATTTCTTTTTGTTAGTATGAATATTAATCGCAAGTGTACGACAAAAGACCACTTTAACTGTGCATAAAAAACAACCCTAACAGCAGAGATGGCTACCAATATCTTCAGATCTGCAATTAGTTGATCAATATAAATGCTGCAAAAATCTAGATCTATGCATTAAAATACATTAAGCAGTAAATAAAAAGAAGAGTTGCTCCATGCATCCAATAGGCAAGACAAGAATATGTTGAATTAATTTTGTATTAATGGCACCTGGGAGGAAAACATAGAAGGATGTTACCAGTTCTCCTCAATGGGATGGGTTCTTGTAAGTCCTCAGCACTTTAGATCTAAAATTCCTCTCTCTTGATGGTGTAGAAAACCCACACAAAAATGGATCTGAAAGGGAGCTCACAAGCAAAAAGATAGAAAAATATGACAATGATGGTGGATCAAAGTCAGAACAAAAGTATAGATCCAGAGTGATCTTTAGGCAAAAAAAGGTGGTGAATGAATGGAAAAACCCTTCTATTTATAACAAAATATTGAGTTAGTCTAGATATTGGTGCATAGTTAAAATATTATTAACCAAATCAAGATCCAACTTTTATGGAATATTTTATTATATTTGTTGGAGAGAAAAAGAATTTGACTTGGGTCAAATCCCTTTATTTGTAAATAATAAATAAATAAATGATTTATTTATTATTTTAAGGATGTGGTTGAGTAGTAATTAAATAAATAATGATTTATTTAACTATTTATGAGTGATTTAGTCAAATTTAGCAGGGAATATTATTTAAATAAGGTTGAAATAATTATTCCTAGAAAATAATATGATAAATAATAATTTATCTAATTAATTTTCTTGTTTTGGGTTAAATATGACTAGGAATATTAATTAAATTGTTATTTAACTAATTATTCCTTGAGGAAAATCAAACATATGTAGATTTATTTAATATTTCCTCATGGGGTTTCCTGTTTAGACCATAAAAAACTTAATAAAGGTAGTTTACTAAGTTATTTTTCATAGTGAAAGCAATTTTTCTTAGGGTAAAATTGGTCTTACATGGTGTACTTAGGTCCATCTAATAGTAACAGGTTAGATGACCAAAAAATGGTGTAATGCTTTTCAGCCAAAACATGTCCTCTGTTGCAAAAAAGTGTAACCCATCTCCATGCACTCACCTATTATTATTATTTCAATTTTGTATTACAAGTATTATTTTATTATTTTTATTATTTCTAAATGTAACGTTAAGTTACAACATCTCACTCATACTAGGTCGTAGAGCATCTCTTGGTGCAAGCACACATGAAAAATTGCAAAAATTTAGAATAGTGAGACTACTTTAAATGTTTTAACGACAAGCATTTTGTTTTTTATTTTCTTCCACACACACACACACACACACACACATATATGACATTAAAATATTTCATTTAAAATTCATATTGTTTACATTAAAATGTTATATATATATATATATATATATATATATATATATATATATATATATATATATATATATATATATCACAAGAAATGATTTCTATTACTTCGACAAAATCACAATACAAAATAACAATTGGTATGCCAGAATGAAAACTAGACTAGTTGCAGGAATAAACTGTCTTAATAAAAACTTTGTCCAAGAAAACCATTAAGTTATTTTGTCTCTTGTTCTATTTAAAAAACATTCTATTATGACTATAATTCCTACTAAGTCTACTTGGTTGGTATCCCTGATTTCGAAACCTAAATTTAACAAAATAACTACTAGATTGCACACTAAAACTACTAAGTAATATATTGTCACAGTAAACTAGAAAAAAAAGTTTTCACTTTCCCAATTCTCATTCTGCAGGAATCTTGCCATTTAGAGCACTTGCGAGAGCCACCAATAGAGTCACCACCATGGGAACACCAGAGCCAGCTCCTATGTATCTTGCCTTGAACTTCCTGAGGTGTGTAGGTTCTCTTTTCACTACCCCTAGATTTATGTAAATGTTATGTACATACCTCAGATAAATAATAAACATGTTGTGTAGGTCGCTAATATGACCATCCTGCAACCTCTCAATATTTACCAATGAATTAAAAATAGGTTCAATTCCTCAAATCCGTTGATTTATGGCCCTTAGTTGACCTAAGGTATCATCGTAAACTTTGGCACTTCCTTCCAAACTTCATGCCTATAAATTTCTTATCATTGTCTTCACGTGACAAGCAATTTCCAGGGTTTTATGATAGAGGGTAGCGCGAGTCATGGTTTTACCAGTTTTAATGATCCACATAACCTCCTCCTCAACTTGGTTGTCAGAAGTAGCGCTCTTGTGCTGGTGAAATTCATCTTCCTAAACCTCCACCACTTATTTTCCTTTCAGTGGTACTGTAGTTAATATCCTTCACTACAACCCTTATGGCCATTTCGATGCAGGTGTGTTTATTTGCAACTCTCACCTTAAGCCTCCACCCTACATCTCCCCCTTGGCCTACCCACCAAATATATAACTCTTCTGATCGTAAACTCGGACACCTTTTCCAAATCTAACTTGGTTCTTATCATATTTCTATGATTCCAACAATGCTAAATTACCAAGGACTGGTCGAAAGAGAGGGCATCCAGCCAAGAATTTAGAGCCTTCACAAATAAGTTTCCCTGTCCAACATTTTTTTTGGTACTTACCATTGCAATATTTTCAATCTCTGATCATCCTATGATAGGATTTTCCTCTCGTGTGAGCCTTATCCATACCTCCCTTTTCTTCACTCATCTCAGCGAATTTGAAAGGATCATCATCACTATTGTTTGCCCCTCATACGTATCCTTTGTGTTTATCATACCATCCCACCCATCGTTCTCCTCCTTATTATTTATGAAACCCCCTGCATGACATACCTTGATGTAGGTTTTCATAATTTCACATTATTTAGCTACCACCTTGTCCATGGATTTCTCCTGCATGTCCCATATCATACCTTATTTTTCTATTCCTCTCTCTTCCATAATACAAGATTAATCAATCGTGTGAGAAGGAAGAGCTCTTTCCAATCCCTGGCCTACCATTGCATTATACTCAATGTTGAATACTGTAGAGTTTTTATTTTCCGCCAACTTCTAAAAAACATCCCTTAGCTGTCTCTCTTAGAGTTTCGATCATGCCATGTTTGTAAACATCTGCTATTTGGTAGCCCTTTCATTGGCCATCTTGTCTACCACCGTCTTCATTTTCCTCCAGAGCAAGTTGAATTCCAATATTATCAAAGTGGCTAGGTGTTGTTGAATGCATTGGGTTAATTGTGCTAGACGTCAGTGTCTTATTAATGCGAGACACATTGAAACCTCCTTGTTTCCTAGATGAAAATTGTTGAGTCCCCCTTGACAATAACATTGACCATTCTCTCTCGTACCAAAATTTCTAGCCCTTGTTCTAGGACATGGAATTTAACTGCATTGTTAGAATCATGACCCAAATTGATGAAAGTATACCCTGCAATATTTCTCTATCTAGTCTCGTATAACTCCTCCAACACCTACTTTTTTGGTATTTCCTTTGGAGGCCCCATGTAAATTTAGCTTGAATAAGGCCTTGGGGGCAGGAATCAGTTGAACCGAGAGGGATTCTAGGTTCCCTTTCCTGGGTTACATGTTAACTAGGATTTTCTAGTTCAAGAAATTTTAGGATTCTTTCCTCCTTTGGTGATGGTTTCTCATCAGAAACATTGACTTCTCTATTGATAATCATTTCGTTTAGTTGATGCTTAATTAATTCAACCAAACATTTTGATGGGCATTTATTATTTTAGAAAATATGTTAGTTCCATTTGTTCCATACAATCTAGACAATAAATATCAGGACCAGTCATCAGGTGAGATTTACCACTTCATTCTTAGTGTAGTTCTCTCTCCATTTGTTGATAGTATCCTATATATTGTCCCTGAATCTATCAGTTTTCCTAAAAATATAAGCCATCCAATTCCATATAATAAAAGTATAACTTCAGGTATTTAGTAAATGATTGATATTTTCTTCTTCATTTTCATAAAGACAACACCATGAGGCCCCAATAAAACCTCTCTTCACTAGATTTTCCCAAGTCAACCCCTAATTCTGTAAAACCAACCACAATTTTTTTTTTTAATTTTAGGCTATTGAGATGATGACCACAATATCATCTAAACTAAACAAGATGCCTCACCTTGGTGACCTTCAATATAAGTTCTATATTCTTTGAGATTAAATATCTGTAATTCATTTTCCCCCATATCAATTGATCTTGGCCATCAATATAGAGGATTCTTTTCTTAATAAATTCCTCTGTTATTTCTTGGATAACCTCTTCATTTTGAATAGGTTCCCGAAAAATACTAAGGTTTCATCTTATCCATTTATTTCCATATGTAACCTCTTCCCAGAATTGGTGCACTTTTATTCATTCTTGACTCTCAGTCATCATTTGAATTGGGTGCCATGCTTCCTTGCTTAAAGTAGGTTGTTGCTACCATGTGTCTTCCCAAAAAAAAATGGGCCTTCCATTTCTTATCTCCTAGAAACAATGTTTCTATATTACCTCCCTGTTACCCCAAGAAAAAGTCGATATTGCCGAACCTTTATTAATTGTCGACATACATTCAAGGTCTTTCGAGAGCTAGTTGTGGGATATTTCCCTCTCAATAGTTGGGCCCAAGGTGAAGAACCACCCTTTAACCAGCTTCAACAAAGATTAGACCCACTTTCTCTATTGACTGTCTCTAGATCCTATAATCCTAGGCCTCCTTGATCCAGGTGGCTCTAGAAATGCTCAAGATTCTAAAGTGGCTTTGGAAAAGCTCAAAAATCAATGATTTTGCGTTGAAATGAAACTAGGGTCAGATAAAAGACCTCGACTCAAGATTTCCAACGACATGAAGAAGGCCTCAATCTGAGATCATATGTGAATGGTATGGTCGGTAAAATGTTTGGTCAAACTAGGCCTAGTGGCAGCCACTAACAAGGAAAAAGGTTGACACTTACCAGTGCATGGATTCCAACCGCCAGAATGGGTGAATTTGTCACGTCTTTTATTATTTCAGTGACCCAAAAATTGGGTGGAATTTTTTTTTCAATTGTTAATATATATATATATATATGTGTGTGTGTGTGTGTGTGTGGGGGGGGGGAGGGGGTGGTGGGACACCGCCCCCACCTCCCACCCCCACCAGACACACACATGCACACACACACACACACACACACACACAGATATATATAGTGGGGTGGGTCGCCAATGACGAACCTACCACCCTCTAACCCATGACATTATATTAAAAATAGGGCCAACAGGTATTGACCTTGTGTTGGCCCCAAGACGACCCGCCAGTCGCGACCCTAAAAAAAAAACACCAACGTAAAAATTAACGGGGGAGGCCCATGGGTTTGACCCTCAGACATCTGCCCTGCAACATAAAAATTCCACCAACAATCCAACAACTCTCTGTTGGTAAATCCACCCATCCAAATATATTTAAATTGTGTACATTCACCCAATAGAGGAGAGGTCCGAAAAAAATATCAATGCAGGTGGAAACATGAGAGGCACACAAATCGAGGAGGATGGAACCCTGATGCAGGGAATCATGATGAATTTGAAATATTCCCTTGGAGGCTCATTTTTGATATAGGAAAAGACATATTAAATTTATACTTATTTTCTTAGTTTTCTGTAAGGAATCTGATGGTGTAATCATATTCCTCATTTGCGTAGTGTATTTTCATTCAACTTGCAAGAAGGAATCTTTCTAGAATCTTGAGGAATCTAAATGATTCCCTTGGGGCCAAATTTTCATAGTTTTAGAACTAGGCCAAATTTATACTCATTTTTCTTAGAATCTTGTAAGGAGCGCAATGGTGAAGTCAAATTTATCATCTGAACACAAATTTCAGTCAATATTCGAGAAGGAATGTTTGAGGGAATCTTTGAGATTCCCGAGGGTCCATATTTTGACAAAACTAGAATGGGGTAAAATTATAGTAAATTTTCATGATTGCACGCTAGGAATTCAATGGTGCAATCCATTTCTTCAACAGAGGTGTGCATTTTCATACCATCCCTAGAAGTGGAGGTATAGGGTGTTTGTTTGTACATGCATGTAGATTGATTTTTTTTGCCGAAGATTAATGAAACTGGCCTTCCAACATTGAAAAGACATCGGAGATGTAGCCCACACTAGGTAAACACCGTTACCAACCTATTCTGTTTTGTTTCTCATAGTTTCCTTTCATGTCTACTTATTTCATGTGATATTCTTTCATGGTTACATACTCTTTTATATGAAATTATGTATTCATCTTTGAAGTAAAAAGATATGGATCAAGTTTCGTATAAGAGTGATATTTAGTTGATGTGAGTTGCAAGTCTATGATAACCAGGGGAAAGCTCCAAAGAGGTGAAGGAAAAATTATGTCCTATGATCCAGAAGCGGGGTGTGTAGCCCAAATATGGAAAATGGCTAACAAAGAAGCTCGAGTGGAGGAAGAGAGAAATTATCACAAGATATTATTCATAATGACAAAGAAATTTGATAAGTTATTTGCAAAATATGAGAATACAATCAAGCTTGAGAAGAAAGAACAAGATGATCATACATCGATAAATCATGAAGGAGGAGGAAAGGAGCCTCCTGAACCTCCCTCTCCATCTTCTAGCGAAAGTTATTTTTCATCCTCTTCTTGTCATTCTAGAGGTAGAAGAATTATAAAAAGTCTTTTTTTAAGATGAATGTCAAATTTGATTTACCGGTATTTAATGGAGAATCTAATGCAAAAAATCTATACAACTGAATCATACAGGTTGAGGTATATTTCCACCTACAAGTAATAAAAAATTACGAAGCCACGATCTATCTCGCATCCCTTCGATTGAGTGGCACTGCTCTCGTCTAGTGGAAGGAAAGCTACAGAAAGGTGCATTATAGGAATTTCGAGGTATGAAATAAGCCTCCTAAGAAAAATGCACAGCCAAAATAAAATTTATAAAAACCAATAGGATTTAAGATTATGATTTCAACCATGGGGGATGATTCAACAATTTTTGGGTAAAAAGTAAAAAGATTAAAAAATAATAAAATAATAAAACTATGTTTTCAATTTTATTTTAAAATTATCTCCCTAAGGTTTTACTCAAAATTCGAGTGGGAGTACTCTTTGGATGCACAATTTAATTCCTCATCCAGGGAATACCCATGTTGCATGCTTTCAATGGACTTTGCTACACGAAAAATAAGAAATACATGAAAAAAATCTGATTGCAATCATGTTTTTCATGTATTTTTCATTTTTCATGTAGAAGGGTCCATCAAAGGTATGCAACATGGGTATTCCTTGGATGAGGAATCAAAATATGCATCCAATGAGTGTTCCTGATCGAAATTTGAGTAAACCCATAGGGAGATAAGTTGAAAATACAAGTTGAAAAAGTAGTTTTTTCTTTTTTCCCTCTAAAATTTGATGATGTAATATAATATTATTTTATTATTTCCACTATTATTTTATAATTTCCTTATGAGGCCCATTTTAGACCTCAAAATTCCCCTAATAGTAAGAAAAATCATAAAATTATTTCATCTTGGTCTGAGTTCATTTATGCTTTAAGGGGGCAGTTTTACCCATTGGGTTATAGACACAAGGGCATGATGGAATGAAAACATTTGAAAAAAAGTAAAGGAAAAAATGTTCAAAAATTTACAGAGGAGTTTTGGAAACATGCATTAGCATTTAATGTTCCACTAGACACTCATGAGACATTGATGAATTATATTTTCTCTTTGCATAGTTTTTTTTTTTTTTTCCCCCTTAAAACTAATGCTATTAAGAGAACGTATGGTACAATATGAAATTACATCCAAGAGAAGCAAGAGAATGGGCAGCCAGAAAGGATGAACTATCCACCTCGGCCCCTAAGTGAGAACAAAAAAGAGCAGTGCTAAGCAAGAAGTAACAAAAACAGAGAAACAAGAGCTGAACAGGGGAGTCTACCCAGCGTGGGTAGAATCAACTATCCGGCATTTTTTTCCTTTCTTTTTACCAACTTTGACCCAGCCAAGTTGATTCTGCTGAGCTGGCATGATTTGCAAACTGAGCGGGGCTGACGGAGAGGTCTCCTTGTCTGAATCCGATGGAGAGGACTCATGAGCTCTTTTCTGTGAGTTTGGTGGAGCATTAGAATCCTCAGTACAAGCCGAAGGCGGATCCTGTGCCGGACTTGCGTCCATTCCTTCCGCATCCCCTTCCTCTTCATCTGAGCTGAAATCAAAATCATCCATGGGGGAAGGATCATGAGGTTTCCAGCTTTTGGATTTCGGCTTAAGATTGGCTTTCTTCTTTTGGGCAGGCATCGAGGGACAAGAGCTCTGAAGGTGCCCTGTGTTATGGAAATTCCGGCATCGGAAGGCTGTGTTCTCGTAATCCAGGGTCTGAGTCCAATGGAAGTCTCCAATTTTGAGGTTAATCTGATCAGGTAGACCTTTTCTCATGTCTATTTCTGCACAGATTCTGGCGAAGGTGTAAATGCCCTTTTCCCCTCTAGAGGGGTCTGTAGCCAGAAAGCGGCCTAGAGTATTGCCGATCCCTTGGAATATAGCAAAGTGCCATAGATGCGTTGGGAGATTAGGAAGTCTGACCTAGATGGGGAGCTTGGTGATGACTGCTGTAGAGGGGTCGAAATCTGGGAACCAGGGGGTGAGGAATAACCCTGCTGAACCCCAACACCTTGGGCCATCAGTTAATGCTTTTTGGTAGTCCTCACTGAAAGCAAACACTACAATGAAGAAACCCTTTGAGCAGAGTAGAACCTTGCAATTTTTTGTCCAGTTGGAGTGAATCCATTGGTAGAGGTCTGTTGTGCGTGGCCATAGCCCATTAAACCTGCAAATAATGGCATGCTCTGCAAACTTTTGTATTTGCTCATCCAGCGTTGGATGCTTTATTTCAACGGTGGGGGTTTCCTCCAGTTTTTCCACCAAAAAGGGTTTTGGAGCCTGAGCTGGGGGATCTGTTTTCTTAGGTATCTGAGCATGGAAAACATCTTTGTATGAAAAAGCCGCAGCTGTAGATGACTGCCCAACAGCTCCCCCTCGCAAACGAAGGGTAAAAATGATGGAAGCATTTCTCTTAATGCCGTAAAAAGAAAGGGGGTAATGATCTTCAAGTTGTTTACCTTCGTGGAGGAGTCGCTGAGATGTATAGGGAATCCCCAGCTTGTATTGCAGGATTTGCTTGAGGTCTTGCACTAGATCCGAAGAGCTCACCCATTGTAGCAGAGTTTTGCCAGAAAGGAGTAAGATCTGGATCTGAAACGAGGCAGAGTGATCCGACTTCTGCTTTCCTCTGCAAATCTGAGACGAGAGGCAGCATGTACTCTGGTGATCCGCCTTTTCTGCCCAAAGGAGCTCCCAGGGGCGCTCTCCAGGCAGATCCAAGTATCTCCAGGAATTCTGAAAATGAAGGACAAAAAGTCGGCGGTTCGGGGAAGGCTGAAGCGGATTGAAAGGGATAGAGCCACTTTTCAGAGCATAATCTTTCTTCCCAAGAGCCGCAGTCTGAGGAGAAGATGTATTATTCTCAGCAGTTCCGTCCTTAGGCCTTGCTTCTTTTATCTGAAGGGGGCTGCTGAAACGAAACACCCTAGCAGGGGGCTGAGTTCTGTCCACGCTGCTGTCTGGAGTGGCATGGAATGCAGGCGATTCAGCATTGATGGAAGAAACCAGCAGTCCCAAGCTGCTTGATTGTTCCGCGCAGAGTGAGTACAGGTCGGCGACATGGAGGCTGGAGACGAGATAAACCCTAGATGCCATCGCGTTCCTTTTTTCTCTCGAACTCAGTATGAAAGAGGACGATGACACTTGAATGTTACAAATGTGTAAAAAAGGTAGTGGGCTTGGCCCGGTTTAGACTAACTACTCGCACGACGAGCTACAACCTTGCTCGGGATCGAACACAAGACCGGTCCGTCATTACGAGGCCGACTTTACCACTACGCCGCCTCCATGACCTTTTTCTCTTTGCATAGTTACTTGTGTCATTCATTGTTATTACTTGAACCTAAAACCCTTGATGAAGCTAGTGTGAAGGCTATACATCTTGAAAGTAGGGAAGGGCATGAATAATATGACCACCCAAATATGGAAAAACCAACTAAGATAATATAAGAAAGGTCCTCTTGTAGTCATTATGATAAATAAGGGAATGATGAGGAGAATTGCTGGAAATTGCATCTATAATTGAGGTCTAAGAGCAATCACAGAAAAGAGAAAAAGAAAAAAGTTGCAACTGTGCAACAATAACGAGAATATGAATCATAGCATGATGAGAAAATCATAGCTACAGTATTTTCAGGTGTTGGACCAATTGACGTGGGATTGGACTCAGGTGATGAGATGAAGATTGCAGCGCTTGGGATTGTAGAATATGGACCTATTGACTTGGATTCCGATTCAGGCGATGAGGCAAATATTTTAGCACATGTTGTGAAAAAAATAAAGAGGAAACCAAAGGCGTTATGACTCCAAGAACTCAAAGAAATTAACTAAAGAATTCAAGCATAGAATTTTGAACTAAGGAAACTCCAAAAAGTAGAGAAGGAGAAACAAAGGTTGCAACATCAGTTACAAGCCAAGGAGGAAGGCTAATTCGTTTCTATTATAATGTAAAACTTGACCAAAGAGTGTGTTATATAAACTCTAGGAAATTATGGGGTTGTTTGAGTCATGTTAGGTTTTTTATGTGATTGCAAATAATGTACCATAGATTTTCATAGAATGTAGATTTTGAAAGTGTGACTTGACAAGGACACAAAAAGTGTACAGGATGTGTTCATGCTTTCAGAGGTTCAAAAGATCCTCAGTGGGGTTGAATGATTCAGGCGGCTAAATAAATGCTCAATATTTAGAAGTGTATTTGAAAAATATCAAAACTCAAAGTTGTTGGATTGAATTCAAACTATGGTCATATCAAATATTTAGAGGCAAGCTTTCCAACAACATGAACGGGGCCTAAGTCCGCGTTTGTAGGTGAAAGTTATGGGTGGTCAAAGTTTTTTTCAAACTAGGCCCAGTGGCAACCACTAACCAGGAAAAAATTTGACATTTACCAGTGCACGGAGTCTGGTCCCCGAAACGGGCGAATTTGTCACCTCTTTAATTTTGGTGGTGACCCAAAAATCAGGCGGCATTTTTTTTTCAATTGTTTAAAAAAACACAAAATATATATAAAAAATGGGGGGGTGGGTGGCAAGCCACCACCCCTGCCACCCCACATGTCTCTCTCTCTCTCTCTCTCTCTCTCACACATACACATACAAACACACACACACACACACACACACACACACACACACACACACATATAGTGGGGTGGGACGAACTCGTCACCCTCCAAACCACGACACTGTATTACAAATAGGGTCAGCAGGTATTGACCCAGTGCTGACCTGTAATCCGCAACCCTAAAAAAAAAATACCAACAAAAACATTAATGTGGGAGGCCCATGGGTTTGACCCTAGGACCTCCACCCTCCAACATAGCAATTTCACCAACAACCAACGACTCTCCATTGGTAAATCTGGCCATCCGAATATATTAAATCATTTACATTCACCCAGTGGAGGAGGGGTCAGTCATGAAGATGAATGCAGGTGGAACCCTAAGTGACACACATATTGAGGAGGATGGAACCCTGACACAGGGAATCATAAGTAATTTTAAATATTCCTTTAGACATTGATTTTTGACAGAGGAAAAAACATATCAAATTTATACTCTTTTTTCCCAGTTTTCCACAAGAAATCTGATGGTGTAATTAGTTTCATCTTCTGAGCAACATATTTTTAGTCAACCTACAGGGAGGGATATTTTGGGAATCTTGAGGAATCTAAATGATTCCCTTGGGGCCAAATTTTCACAGTTTCAAAACAAAGCCAAATTTATACTCATTTTTCTCATAATTTTGCAAGGAGCATAGTGGTGAAGTTAGATTTTTCATATGAGCAGAAAAAATCCAGTCAAAATTCAAGAAGGAATATTTGGGGGAGTCTTTGAGATACCCGAGGGTCCAAATTCTGACCAAGCTAGAACGGGGTCAACTTTATAGTCATTTTTCACAATTTTGTGCCACAAATTCAATAATGTAGTCCATTTATTCAGCAGAGGTGTGCATTTTTAGGTCATCCCTAGAAGTGGAGGTATAAGTTTCCTATTTGTACATGCATGTAAATTGATATTTTTATTGAAGATTCATGAAAGCTACCTCCCCACTTTGAGAATATCTTGGAGACATAGCCCACACCGGGTGAAATCCGTTACCAACATGTTGTGTTTTTCTTCTCATAATTTCCTTTCATTTCTAATTATTTCATGTGATAGGCTTTCATGGTTAGATGCTTTTATATATGCAATTTTTTATGCATTTTTGAGGTAAAAATATTTGGATCACCCCTAGATATTTTGGTTTACATATGATATCCCAAGATGCTAACATTAATTTCCTCTTATCCTCAACTCCTCTCCATAAGAAATTCCTGTGAATTTATCAAATATTTTGCAGAACACCTTTGGGGGTTGGGAGTAGTGATAACATATACCCAGGGACCTCTTACAGAACAAATTTAGTCAGATCCAACCTTCCATCTAGGTTTAAGGCTCTAAAGGTCCATAATTTTACTCTATCTTCTAGGTTGGATACAATATTCTTGTAATTTGATTTCTTCCAAGATTGAAAAGTTAGAGGGATTCCCAGGTATTTGGAAAGAAGGATTTTCCTTCGGAAGCCTGGGATAGCTTTCAAATTCCTCTATATAGAAATATGCATACTAAAAAACAAAATAATTGATTTTGAATGGTTTATCTCCATACCTGAAGTTGCAGCAAAAATATCCAAAATATACTTGAACGATCAAGCCTCCTTCGGTATAGGGATAAGATGTAACATGGTATCATCTAAAAACTACTTATATGTTGTGGCAAGGTACCCCTCATGTGGTTGAAGGCCCTTGATTTCACCTTCCCAGAAAACTGCTCAGATATCTCTTCCCAGTCCTTCCATCATTATGAAAAACAGGAAAGGTGAAATAAAGTCTCCCTAGAGAATTCCTCTAGAAGGGAAAAAAGGTTTTGTAGGAGCTCCATTTAACAAAATAGAAAATATAGGAGAGGTGACCAAGGCCATGATCTATCTGATCCATATATGATCAAAACCAAAGTCCTTTAGAACTTATTCCATGTGATTCCAACTGACCTTATCATATGCCTTTGAAAGGTCTAGATGAATTATCATTCCTTCCTTCTCCATGCTCTTTAGAGAGTGTTCTATCTCACGGGCATGGATAACATTGTCCAATTTTTTCTCTCCTTCCACAAAGCCTAACTGTTCTTCTGAGATTAATATGGGAAGCATCAATTTAATATAGTTGGTTTCCACCTTTGATATTATCTTATATATCACATTGAAAAGGGCTATTAGTGGAAACTTCTCATGAGCACTTTCCCTTTCCTCTTCTGGGATGAGAGTAATGAGTGTAGAGTTTAGAACTTTCAAGATCGTGGATGATTCCTAGGAGTTTGTCAGCACCTCAAAAAAATACATCTTTACTACTTCCCAACATGCTTTAAAGAAATCTATGCTGAATCCATCTAGGCCTGGCGCCTTACCATTAGGCATCTCATGGACTTCCTGGGAGACTTATTCCATGGAGATGGATTTATTTAGATTTCTATTATGCTCCTCTGTTATCAATCTTGGGATATGATTAACAATATTATGAACGACTTATGATCTATCAAACAAGGACTTCCCTTCAATATTCTAAAAGTGTTGAACCAACACCTTCTTAATGTCTTGATGAGCTTCATAATACTATCCAATTCCAGCCTTGATCCTAAGAATTATATTTGAATTTCGATGCTCTATGGTAAATCTATGGAAGAATTTAGTATTGTTTTCTCCTTCTTGGAGCCACAAGACCCTCAATTTATATTTCCATAATATTTTATCCAGTAATATTTTTTCCCTCTTATTTATTTAATATCTTTGTTTTCTTGTTCCTTATGATATATGTATACCCTTTTCTATTAACACTTTCTGTAATTTCTCCATATTTATTTCCAAATCTATTTTTTCTTTAAAGATATTACCAAATTCTACTTTTCCAATGCCTTAGTTGGGATTTTATATATCTCAACCTAGCCTGAAGTTTGAACATTTTAGAACCCTAGATTTGGAGAGGATCTTACCACCATTTATTTATATTCTCCATAAATGAGGGGTGATTTATCCAAAATTCCTCAAATATAAATGATCTATTTTTAGGGGTTCCTAATGTTGCAATCACTAACACCACAGGCCAATGATTCAATCCGCTATGGGGGAGAATATTTTCCTCTATACCCAACCATTGCAATAAAAGATAATTAGTTATTAGGAATATGTCGAATTTAGAGGCTACTTGACGCTTCCATTGTCACTTGTTACTCCAAGTAAATATTCCATCCCCTTTCTCCATATTTATCAGATGTGCTTCTTCAATGAACCTCTTAAAGGTCTTAGAGTATCTTTGAATTCGTCTTTGACCTCCTTTCTTTTCTGCCAAAGAAGTGACCGTGTTAAAATCTCCATCTATAATCCAAGGGAGATTATGCTTTCTTCCTATAATATCATTTAGAGCTTGGATGAAACCTAATTTATCATTAATCCTCTGCGGCCCATAGACATTTGTGAAAATAATAAACCTAAGGACTCCTATTATTTTCATCTCCATAGAGAGGAAAAATCGAGTGGCTTTTGCATCTACTAGATTCATTACCTGTGGATTCCACTAACTAACTAGTCCTCCTATAGTACCTTGGGATTCCACATCTAAATATGTAAACCATCATCTTAATTTCCTACCCACTTCTTTAATATTCTTCGTTGAGAATAATATTTCTTCCAAGAACATTGGATCTGGTTTTTCCACTTTAATCTTCTTTTTCAAAAGTATTTTTTTCTAATGTTATTTATGCCTCTTGCATTCCAAGTTATAACTATCATTTTTTAACTAAGGAGTTTAAGGGGCAAGCTTAAAGCTCTCATATTGCAATATTATATCAATATTGGTACCGGTTCCTACATGGCCACACTATTCGACTTCCTTCCTCATTTCTTTTATGTTGCTTTGCTACTGAGAGGGTATGGGACTCTGTGGCCTTGACTCCTATCTCCCCCATTACCCCATTTGATTGTTTCTTCTCACGAAGCTTTTCATATTTCCACATCAGGTAGAGGTATTGGATACGGTCCACCTATTCTACTGGGATTTCCTCTAGACCCTTTTTCCTCCATTGTTCTACCATATTATGTAGGTTGATCCCTTCCATTTCCACTATATCTTGAAGATCATGGTCCTCCATGCCTACCTCACTTGGGTCCATTTATGAATATCATTCGAAGAATTTCCCCATATATGGTATGTACATGCCCTTAATAGGGTCTCCTATGACCTCCATCATTCCTTCCTCTTTTTCGTATTCCTAATTCTTGATTTTATCTTCTTTGGTTCGATTTTATTTGGGTATATGCTTTGAAAGAACCTGTAAACCATTTTTAGATGTCGCTTTCCCTCCTTAATTTATTTTTTATTATCTCTTCTAGGCACATCCTTTTTGGTTTGGCATTATAAAACCATAAGTGTCTTTCTGCTCATGTTCCTTGCTAGGATACTTAAATATGTTTAGAGGACAATCCCTAATTAGATTCTTGTGCTTGTGGAAAAAATTGTACCTAAAGGGAATATGTTCATGACCGACTAACTGCATCTATATTTCATCTCAAAAATCCTATTTGATCACTTTTGGTAATGCCCTAAACACATCCATCTCTACAAAAATCTTCGCATATGAGTTATATCTATCTTACAGATTGACATTTGAGATATTTACAAACTTGCCCAGGGTATCACCTATAAAATTCAAGGTTGATGGTAGCCAATAATATAAGGGTAAGGATTACAACCTAAACCATACTAGAACATTAGTGAATGCCTCTTTCTCTAGAGTAAAGTTTTCCTTCCATGATTGTATGTATAATCCTACAGAGGCAAATAAATATGGTCCTCCATTGAAAAATCGATCTTTGTCCTCTAGATTAGAAAATACCACTCTAAAAAAACATTTTGACCCTAAGTGCAGCTCAATCTCATCATGTGGTTCCAATGATGCTTGATCCAGTCATATAAATATTTCTCAGTGGGCCATAATCCCATGAAATTACATATGATCACATACATATGCATGTTCTTCTTGAAAACATAGGTTTTTGGATCTGTGATTAATGCTATTAGGATAACAGTCATTTTGGGCCTGCATGGGAAATTTCCATTATCCCCCTTGAAATTTTGTTGCTGATATTATGGGTCCCTTATTGTACCTCAGTCCTCATCTCTTTTCTGACCATTCATGCCTTGACTTCCTATCCCACCTTCTCCCTCACTCATGCCTGTTGATACTTCTTCCAAAACTCTTAAACCAAACTTGAATCCTCTTCCTTTTGAAGCTAAAACATTTCTATAGGAGGGACACACGCTCCCTCCCACTCTAAAAACCATTCAAAATAAGGCATGTCTGCAAGTATTCTGAGAGTCCTATATTCTCCCACTCATTCTCAATCCCAAACCATTTTATTATTAATATATTTTTAAATACATGTCAATATTAGTTATAAGCCACATTGAAATATAATTAAGATTGTGTAGTGCGTTATTTTTCCTTTAAAAAAATCATATTTTCATTCATAGACACCTAAAGTGCATTATCTATGATCTTCCCAAATGCTTCAAGTGTCCAAAGCCTAAAAAAGAAATAAAACCAATAGGTTTTTACAATCACTGTATACAAAACCATGGTGAAAAATGTTGTCTAATAAATCCATTAAAGTATATGTCATTGTGTAACTAAGAACCAAGAATAATAAAGGAAAAATATATATAAACTAATATATGTTAATATAATCTACAATTATGAGTGTCCATAAACACAAAGTAAAATATACATATAAGAAAAAAACGGATCAATAGATTAGTTCTGAACATCAGTTGTAAGTTCATCCATGAAAAAATGATGAAAAAATTGGTAGATTTTGGTCCCTTAAACTTCGGTCACCTGTCAAAGCCCCTAATCGAAGTGCAATCCCTCCTTAGAATTCCTATAAAAAATCCTGTTCATTTCCTCGAAAACATGAATACATAATAAATAAGTATAAGTATATTTCAAACACATGATATTATCCAAAATACGTTCAAGGTAAATGGAACGACACACTTGGTCTGCACTAATCTAGTTCATAACTAGTAAAGAATCATTAAAGATTAGAAGTTGTTCACATCCTTCTTCCAATGAAAATGAAACAATGAGTTGCAAGATAAAAATTATTCCTAATTGTTAGAGTCCCTTCCCATACCCGTATTGACTTAAAAATAATGTTTTTCTGAAAGATGAAGCATAAAACCCCCCCATAGATTTCACCCTCCTCCTTAGATGCCCTATCGAAGTATCCCCATGGGGACTTAACTTCTGGGACATCGAATAGGAATTCCTGCCATTTGCAGCAGGTCTAGACTATGGGTAGTGAGCTAAAATAGCAATATCATCAATATCTACATGGACCAGATTAGATAAAATATCCTGAAAACATTATTTAATATGATCCAACCATATACCCAAGAATAGGATGAGTGGAAGAGATTGAAACAATCTGATTTCCCTGTCCTCAACCCAAGCCTTCCAAATTTCCAAGAAAAATTCCCTTTCCAAGTGCATGCACCACTCAAAACTATCCTACAGGTTGCTCAAACTTAATTAGAAAAATAAAATTGAACGAAGATATGATTAATTATTTCAAAGCATTCTAAAGAATGCACCAGCCTGGTCCAATTTTGTGATAAAATTGCATCAAATCCCATGTTGGAACAGATCATTCAATAATAAACCATGCAAAAGACTAATATTTTGATGGGAATTTTGATTTAAATATAACACACCACCACCAAATAAAATCAACATTGTGAGCCATAATATTTAATTGAATATAAACAACTTTTGGAGTGTAGAATCTATTCAAAGGCACTGACCAAATGAGCTCATTATCAACGCCATTGAGGTGGATATGATAATAATACATATAATTTATGACGAGGGCCCATTACCTTATTAAAATTACATGTAAATTTAAATTGTATGTAGATATCCAACCCTGTCACCAAAGACTACTATGATCATGGTTGTTTATGTTTGCAATTATTGAGAAGCTCCAATCCCTTAGCCTGTCAATCAATGCTTGGGATAAAATATGAATGATACCACTACCTAGCCATTGATCCATGCGTATAGGAACCTTGACCCCGTTGTCAATATTCCAAACCATCCCATATGATATCAAGTGAAATTAATTTAAAACAGGACCCCACACCACCAAAATATTTTTCCTCGGTTTGTCCTGTAGACAGACCCATTCATCCAAGGAATAAGGAGCAATATATTTTTGATGAATAACCCGAGTCCATAAGTTTTTAGTAGAAAAGAGATGACACCCACATTTGGCAGCCAAATCCTTTGAAAACATGAAGATATTTTTAAGGCCCCAACCACCAAGAAGCTTTAGAACAACAAGATGTGACCATTTGAATTAAGGAAAAGACAAATACTTCTTTTGTTCCTACCCATAAAAAAGTTGAAGCACCTCCCCCTCTCTTATATCAACACACCTTTTGGAATCCATGTCAAAGGCATCCAATAAATTGGTATGGCTTCAAGGACAATTTTAACTAAAAAAACTCTACCATCCCTAGAAAGACATCAAAAACTCCAACATTATAACCTTTTCTCCAACTTTGAAATCAACCACTTCTATTCATCCTTTTTGTAACAATTTGGCTTTAAATGAAATCACAAATATTTGATTCCTCCCTCAAGGTCAAAGATTCCAAATTAGAAATTTAAGTTTTTGTTTTGTATTTCATGTTCATTTAGATTAAAAATGGATATCGTGGATTTATGTTCATTTATAACCATACTCGTGACCTTACCAAATGAAAGGAGAATTTCCTAAAGTTTTGTGAGATCTCGATCCTCCCCATTACAAAAGATAAGAATATCATCAATGAAGAGTAGGTGAGTAATCATGAGAAGCTAGAAAATTCTACCCATTTGAATTCACCTCTCCTATTTTCCTCAACTAACATGTCACTAAGGCCTTCTGCAACCAAAAAAGAAGAAGATTAGATAACAAACATCCTTGCCTTAGGCCTTTCCGAGATGAAAAGGAGGATGCATTAACATTGATAAGAACAACGAAATATACATACATCACATAACTCATAATCCCTTTGATGAAAGGAACCTTGAACCCAACATGTGCAAGAATAAGGTGAATAAAGAGAATATTTACCCTATCATATGCCTTAAATAGGTCAACCTTTATAACCACCCCTTTTTCGTTAAGAATTTTCAAATTATGTAGACATTCCTCTGGCACACCTATAGATTCATGAATACTACTACCTTCAAGGAACCCAATTATTCCTGAGAAATGCACTTTGAGAGAATAATCTTAATTCTTCGAGAAATAACCTTGTATACAAAATTACATAATAAAATAGGTGAAAATCCTCAAAGGAAGTAGAGTTTTCAACTTTTTAATTAATGTAATAAAGGTTGAGTTGAAGGCAGGATAAATACTTCCTTCACTTCTAGATTCATTAATTACATTTAGAAAATTTTTTCCCATGGTGTCATAGAAAAAAATGAAAAATTCAATTGTCTAGCCATCTCGCCCTAGGATTTTATCCTTTTGGAAAATTTATAGAACAAATTTATTTCTTCAGCCAAGGCTTCCTCCATTAAATCCCTATTATCATCAGCCTCCATAAACCTAGGGAAATACTATGCTTCTTGAATCGATTTTGCAATACTAGAACTCACAGGTTCCGAAAATGTAGTTTTGAAATGTTCCATACCTAGCAAATCTAGGCCTTCAAAATATCTAACCTTATTTCACTCAAGCGCCACCATACTCCAAATTTTGTTTTCTAGCTTCCTCCCATTTTCATATGAATGAAAAAAAACAAGTATTATCATCACCACAATCAAGCCATATAACATGGATTTTAAGAGGCCACGTAGCCTCCTTAGAGTCTAAAATCTCCCTCCACTTCGAAATGAGGCAAAAAAAAGGTTGTTGGAGTCTCGTGAATTAAAACCCTTGACATTTGTGTTGGAGAAATCCACAATCCATTGTTCAATGTCCACTAGATCCTCTTCCTCCTCTTTTCTAATATTTTTCACCCATTCCTTTAACATAGATTTGATATGTTTCATATTAGACATAAAATGTGAGGCTGTCGACTTGCCCGATCCCTCCACATAAGGATCCCAATTGTACCTGAACAGTTAAAAAAAAATTGACATTGATATCCAATAAGAATTCATCTTAAATGGACTAGAATTTTTTTTTTATATGGCCCTTGATTTTGAATAAAATAGGGGCTTGATCAAATACACCCCCATAGCCCACCCATTGATGAAGAAGAGGGGATCCACAGATCAAAGTCTTAGAAAAAAGATATTGGTTTGTACATTTATAAATATAATCATCCCCCACCCGCATATTACTCCAAGTGGGAGAAATAATGATGCAAAGAAATTTTTCTAGTTTCACTCACCAAACCCCTATAGTTAATGAAAAAAATTGCATTTGGGCATGCCATGAAGGGGAATAAATGCTATAAGTGCCCAATGAATTGAAAATTTCCTTCCCGCAACCATTTCTTCATGGGCCTTGGATTTGGCCTTTTTGATGTGACATGTTTTCCCCCTACCCTTTAATTGAATGAAATAACACAAAATGTGTCCTAGCCCTCGCGAGAAACCCTTAGATGAAGAGAGAATAATCCTTAACCCGAGGTTGTGAAAATGTTGCTAACATAAAAAATGCCAAGAAATCCTAAAGAAATTGATGCCCTAGGAGAAGTGTATCCCAAGGACCTAGGAGGGATGGAGCAAGAAACATTTACAAGGGAAAAAAGGAGTGAACAACTTTGGAAGAATAACCACACTCGTACCCATAGAGGAAAAATCCAATCCATGCCAAATTTTAAAAAATACCTAATAAGTAGAGAGCCAAGAGAAAAAATTTCAAAGGTACTCGATTATGGGGAATATGCCTCTGACATGTATTCATTGGACATTAGATCCACCATGAATGTAGAAAAGAAAGAGATCAATATATCAATGAACATTGAATTGGGAACCGTAGTGCCCAACGATGCCAGAAAATCCTCCTCCAACCCCTTGTCAGAATAACCACCATCAACATCCACCACCACAACCTCAGTCCTTTGTTTCTCGGTGGCATTTTCACAACATTATCCATCCTTGAATAGAATCCTATAACATTGGACTAAATTTCCATATTTATGACACCTTCTGTAGCAGAAGGGAAGGCCTTCATAATCAAGAATTTTCATCTGAACCCCATTAATCTCAACGTTCATCGTATCATGAATTTTCTTTTTAATATACAAACTAACAAGAATCCTAACCATATATAGATCCTTTTACTCTTGAAAGGAGTAGTTGACCTCTAAGAAACTTCCCACACTATTCGTCAAATTTGTAAAAAATTGGGGGTTCCACATGTGAGTCGACAAACCTAGAAACTTCACCAAAATGGGAACTTGGGTAAGGAGCCACTGAATCATAGTCCACATGGTCAAGTTAAATCATGTTCTCCACACAAATATTTCCAAATCAACACTCCAAGAAATTCATGAGTAAAAAATGCAAAGTTTGGTAGAAAACCCCAGCAAGGAAACTGACAAAGAAGGAACTAAGTAAAATTCTTTTTGTCGCGGGTAGAAACCTCCACCTAAGAGTAAGGTAATAGGACTAAGAAAAAACCCTCCTCGTTGTTAACACTCTAATAATTCTAAAGTTGTGAGATTTTGGTTTAAAGTCTTAGAACACTAGAGGTAACCACATACCAACTTTTAAACTCTAAGATCTAGCCTTCTTAGGGTTCAGAGAGGGCTCTCTCTATAAGATTTAACTTTGTTGATTTTATATGATATTAGGCTAGTTATGATTGTGCAATTTGGTTTTGGTTTGATTGATTTGGTGAGAAAAATCACCTAATGAGATGGATAGTGGGAAATATGTTTGTCCATTGGGCCGAGGAGTCAAAAATCAAGCAGACAGAGCTAGGATGAAAGTCAAGAAGTCAAATGTTTTCAGGGAAAGATAGATAACCCATGAAGATCTTGGAAGGTTGTTTGGTGAGGTGATATGATCGGGATAAAGAGAAATGAAGGGTTCTTTGATCCGGAAAAGGGAATTAGTAGGCAGAGGTAAAAGGAAAGAGGGAGCAATTAAGGGTTCCCTACTCTGGAAATCAACATAAAACATGGAAATGATAAACAATAAATACAGGGTGCTTTTAACAAATCCTGAAGTAATACTCCTATTTATTCATTCAAATTTGGAAAACATTTATGGATGCATGTAACAAAGAAAGATAAACAATGACAAGAAGGAAATACTTCATTTCAATAGATCATCACACGAATCCTAAAATATGATGCCAATTGACTCGATCCAGTCTGCTACTCGAAATTTGAAACACAAAAGCCTTCAAGTCCAATAAAAAATGACTATAGAAATCTTCAGAAATTTATTCCACTATAATACTTCTAAAGATGAAGTATTTATACATAATTGTTTACAAAATATCCTTGAATGCTTCTAAGAATTATCTAAGGAAAATAGAAATATCTTTACAGAAAAATAGAGACAGCTACTTAACAAATCTGCAAGCTATCCTATCTATCCAAATAAAATAGAAACTAATTGTGGATGAGGTGCAGATGGATGCCTTTGTGTCCTTCTTGTTGGCTTTAGATATTTCAAGTTGGTTTTGAAATCTGATCTTCTTTATCTTATACTCTTTCACTGATTCTCTTTAATCTATGATACTCTTTAACCACTGTAAAATATGTTTACTTTTGTAATAAAAATCTGTTTTGATTGTAATTCAACAAACTGTTTTTCTCTTTTATCTTTCTGCCTTTTTATCTTTCATAGTAAATCTGTTAATGACTACCAATCTTCTTCACTTGGGATTTGTATTTTCTTCAGCTTCCTGAAGTTTTCATCTGCTTTTGTATACCTGGAAAAGGTTGGTTTTATAAAAAACAAGTGTCTTATCTCATGTTGCAAATAAAATAAATCCTCAAAGCTTCTGAGTAAGAATTTTCCTGTTGGAGTACCCTGTCCACCTGAATTTTCAAATTTCTCCTTTGCATATTCTCTGATATTTTTATTGTAATCGTCTTGAGGAATTAATTTGTCATTGATGACCAAGCTGTTTCATTAAGTTCTTCTTGGTGAGGACTTTCCTTATTTCAAGGATAGTTTCAGTCCTGTCAGTAATCTCAATTTCTTCTAGCTCTTGTTTGTTTTTGCTGTTAAGAAACTTGATAAATTCTATTGCTTGTTCTAGTTTGTTATCAAGTTCATATTTAGTCTTATGAATTTCTTCTAATGCTGCTTTGAGTAAATCTCTCTGTTCAAAAATCACTTGAATTGAGGGCTAAACATCATTGATGGCTTCAATGATCTTGTTCCATGGATGATTTTTCACATATGAAATTTGTTGCTTTAAGGTTAATTCATTTTGTAACTTATTCAATTCTTCATTTAGTCTAATAGCCTTTTTCTCATGTGCTTTGGCATTTATTTGAGGTAACCTATTTTTATTTTCAAGGTTATCAACCATCTTTTTCAATCTGTTCGTTTCACTTGTTTGAAGTAACATTTCTTCCATAGCTTTCACTAGTTTGATGGCCTCATCTGTAAGGTGAGCTGCTGTAGTGGATGAATCTATAGCTGATGTTGTGGATGATGTCACTGGCCCTGGAGTAGCCAGTGGCACTTTGGGTGCCAAATTTTCTGCTAGAGTTGATGGCATAGCTGTAGTGACCATAGGAATAACTGAAGGAATTTTTGGTGCTTTTGGTGTTTCTTTTTCATGGACAAGTTTATCCATTTGAATCTCCATTTCTTTGATTTGTGTTGTCAGCTGAAAAATCAAATTCATCATGTCATACTTCTCATTCTATCCTTATATTATTTCCTTGGCTTGAGGATGTTCACTTAATGGAAGTTTAAGTTGTTTCCTCAATGCTACAATGTCCTCATTTTTCTTCTTTACTAACTGCTCTACTGCTTTGAAATTTGCAGGGTCATATCTGACCTACAAGACCAATTCTTCTAAAGATTTGATCCTGAGATATTTAGCAAATAAGGATGCTTTGTCTAGTTTCATTTGATATTTCATGTTTGTGATAGTATTCTGAAGTTTCTGAACACTCATAGCTTTGGTTGTAACAGTAGAGTACAATATCTTTGAACTTTGTCTATGAAATTCTATCTGATCAAGAGCATGAATTTTTTCTGTTTGAACTTCTAAATCAATCTTCTTATAATCTACTATTGTCTTTGGAGTTTTCACTGTAGGCTGCAATACTGACATGATTAGACTTTTATTTGAATAATCAAAGGCAAACAAAAGTCTATTTTGAACACTTGGTGTTTGTTCTAAATATTGAGAGTAGATATCATTTTTGATCTCTTCATTCTTTAACTTGATCTGTTTGTACTTTTCCCTGATATCTAAATCTTTCTCCTCAGCTGTTTGTGAGGATGAAGCTTCCACGTTTTGTTGTTTCTCTATCAACTGTGTATTTCCATTATCAACATGTTATTCATTTATATTCTTTGTATTTTTCTCATTTATGATAACAGTGACAACATCTGTGTTGGTATTTGGGAGATATGTTTCTTCAACATCAATGGTTACCTTCTCTTACCCACTGGATCTGTTTTGGGCCTTTTATTATATCTTATTTTGAACTTATTTTTAGTAGTGGTTTCAGCAACATAAGTTTCTTCTCATCTGACCCTCTTGGTGGCTTTTTCTGTTTAATCTGCAGTTTGTAAAGTGTGACTAGTATCACTTTCTTCACTGCATCTACTAAAGTATTTTCTGTTCACTCAGTCTGATTGGAATATTTTTCTATCTCTGGTTTTGTCTCATGAATGTAGGGTGTCAGTTTGCACTTAACCCTCATTTTACTTAGTATCCCTTGTGGATCATAATTCCAAGGAAAGCTCTCTTCAAACATGTACTCTAATAACTACTTAGTTTCTTCTGCCTCTACATCTCTATGATTGCAAATGAATGGTCCCACTTGATTCTTCAATTTAAACTGTGTTTTCTTCTTTTCTGCTAGGAAATTTATAGAATCAGAGTTTAATATTTTCTTGATATACTCCAAGGAAAAAACCCTCATTGATACAAATTTGGGTAGCTTGTAGGGTAGCAAATTAGATCCAAACACTCTAATCTCAATGTGCTTTTCATTCAAGTACCAATCACCAGTTTTGGTGTACTCTGACAGCTGTAAAATCTTCTTCATCTCATCATTTATCCTTGGTTTTTCAGTATTTGTTAACATTTGATCAATGGATGGATGAAGGAATCTGAAAACTCTGCATAGGTGAACTCTGTGGACTCTTTCTTGATCAAAGAGGTCCAGAAAATAACTGAAAGAGGATTCCCTTCTATGTCAAGATTTTGAAGGGTTAATGGAAAATTGTCTTCTTGAAAATACAAGAACATGTAGAAAAGGGAGGATGTGTATCCAAACACTCCTTCAATTGGAAATTTAACCAATTAGTCATGAATATTGTCAACAATATATCTAGCATAATCATAGATAACAGATGGAGGTTGTCTTGGTGTGAAAGTGGATAGGAAACCTAAAATGGATTCATCTGTATGTTCATCAGTAAAGTAGCCTAGGATGAAATATAACATGGAAATTACATGCCTAGAACCCTCTAGATTTTTTGAAGTGGAATATGGAGGATTGATTTGAGAAATTTCTACATGTAAGAGCATGATATTTGGAATATTTGGAATCTTTTAGGAAATTCAAGGCCAATATACACCTTGGTCAGTGTTTCAATGGACAGAGAAACTGCTTGAGGATCAGGTTTGAGCTGTAACATTTGATTAATGGATTTAGCAGTAATGGTGAAAAGCACTTCTTTGTTGGCATTGACTATTGCTCTTTTCTCAGGCATATAATGATGATGTCATAACCTAATGATCTCTAGGCATGAGTGGGTAACTGTAAGCACATATTTGGGCAAGTTTGATTCCCAAATTTGAACTTCTTCAACATTATCTAAAGATTTTTCATAATTCCATTTGTGAAGTTCCAACAAGTTGAATTGTACAATAGGGTCTACTATCTTACAGTCAACATCTGCTAATGGAGTGTGTTCAATGTCTACAATAGAGGGTTGTAGAGGATTTATCACTATGGCAGTCTTAGAATATGTAGCTGGAGTAGGTTTAGGCATTCTGAGATTTTTTTTGGACGACAAAAATCTTCTTTTAGGCTTCTCTGGCTACTTCTGCAAGGTTAAACAGTTTGAAGAATTATTTTTTACTCTGACAGGGATTTCTTTGATGAAAATAGGA
This sequence comes from Pinus albicaulis, assembly GCA_034641835.2. NCBI lineage: Eukaryota > Viridiplantae > Streptophyta > Pinopsida > Pinales > Pinaceae > Pinus > Pinus albicaulis. Next base: position 1,513,460,125 of record CM076575.1, on the reverse strand, counting down.
AAAATATGGTCTTTCCTTGGGTTTTTCCTTTCAATTTTGGACTCTCAATAAGATTTATAGAATTCTACTAGTTTAGAAACAAGAAACAAGGGTTTCTTAGGTTTTTCAATGAGTAATTGGGTAAAACGTCCTTTGAGATTAGGCACAGAGGCTTAGGCTACCTTCAGAGGGTTTCTGGGCTCAATTTAGAGTTTAAAACAATGCGCAGCATAAACAGGGTTTTTTTAGAAATTTTGATAGGGTTTGGCATGTTTTTTGGATATTTAAATAGGCGTGTTTGGGTGGATTCGAACTCTGAATGTAATTTGTTCCTTTTCTAAAGTCCTTTCAAATCAAAAAAAGATTAATTATTGGAGGAATACCGTTTATACGTAGGTACTGGTTTTTGAAGAAGTCCCTGAGGTTTTTGAATAGATTCAATGGTGTATTTATGATCTCTAGAGAAATTCAAAGCTCCTCAGAAATCTTCAATAGGTACAGGCTGAAATTCGTACGTTTTTGGCATGAAAATGGTGGAAAATGTTTGTTTCAAAATTGGAATAGCTTATACAGTGGTTATGCACAGAAAGAGAGAAAATCTGTGCATTTCCAATGTTTTTTTAGGCAAATTAGGGCTAATTGGCACTTGCAATAAATGGCGTTCAAGTCAATAATGGCGGTTTTCAAGTTCCAAGGGTATAAAACCGTAAATAGTTATCGCGTTCGTTTTAGGTGGTAAGCAGTTTTGGATGAAATGAACGTGATCTAGTAAGAAAGAACCAAGTGGAGGAGGGAGAAATTTTGAATACCACCCATTTTGCGTAAAAATGAGATGGTGGTTATCGAGCAACTTTATTTGCGATATGGATTTTCCACCGTTGGATCATGAAGGACTCATGTGAACGGTTAAGATCTACTTTGAGAGATGCATCAGGATTTGGGAGTGGTGTCCAGGGTCTAATATATGCGGCGGGGTCTGTTATAAACTTTATGAATATGTGTTTATTAAAGTTTAAAGCTTAGGCTTATAGGATAGGCACGAGGTGATAGTCATATATGCTTTTTAATTAAAACATGAACCAATGTTCTAATTACGGGCGTGGGTTTTATTATATAGTATTTAAACATTTTGATAAATGTTTAAAACTCTACGGGGTGGGGTATTTTTTTTTATTTGATAAGTTTAAACCAATGGGATAAGGGCAGGTTTTAATTCATCACATGGGTTATTATAACATTGGCTTAAACATTGAGTAGAGGGTTTTGTGGGTTATTAAAAATAAAAAGGATTTAATACTATATGGGAGGGTGTAGTTTTAGGGAGTTAATAAATAAGTTAGAACTTAATATGAAATAAAGGGATAATATAATGAATAAAAATACATGTTTTAAATCTAAGTAAAGTGTAAATAAAGCATAGTTTGTCTTTGTTGTATTTTTTCACACTTTAACTTAGGATAAATGCATTTTATGGGTTTTTGAATGATTTTTGAAAGGAAATGAAATTAGTTATTTAGGGTTTCAATTTTACTAAGTAAAGAATGGGCTTTTACTTAGGAAAAGGGATCATGATTATGGATGAAGGGTAAATGTTGATGAATATGAATTTTGTGTAGGAATTCAATATTTTTAACCAATCAGTTATCGAGCCTTGGGTTCGGTCCCAACAGAAGTCAGAGAAATGCTATGAGGCTCTTTAACTAATAGTTTAGAATACTGTATAATTGTGGGAGAGGGGTAATTAGTAATTTTTTCCTGATGATGCTCTATTATATGCTTACACAACTACTTTCCACCTACCCATCATTATTTCTAACATTTTTTACTTCATTTTCATGGGCGCATTTAGGATTGCAACCCTAAATCAGTTTTCTTTTAAAACATAAAAACTATCTAAGCCTAACCTTATTTCATCTGAGGGCTCAAATTAAACTGTTGAGCACCTTATTTATTCTCTATCTTATCTACTGATTTGTCAAGTTTATATTGTTTGACATATCTTTATTCTCTATCTAAAACATGAAATTCAAAGCATAAAAATTTAAGATTAAGCTATTTAACTGATCATGGATTATGAGCACATAATCATTATTCTTTCAGTAAAGTAAATAGTAGTGGCATTTTGAATTGCTCACTTTCAGGTCTTATTTTATCTCTTTTTTCCTTTGGGGCCTATCTTTTTTCATAAGTTCTTTGATCTTTCTTTTAGGAATTTTACCCTCTTTTCATTTTTATTATTTTTTATTTTTCAAAATATGAGAAAACAACTTGCAGAAAGCAAGGTATGTACATATTTACAAGACTATCAAAGTCAATTAAAAAATTATGAATCCTATTATTATAGGACCCTAACACTCGTCGTTGTAACAAAAGATAATATAGTATATCATCCACAAAACACACCCATATAGAAACAATAAAACAAGCCATAGAAAGACGTCCGCATCCACCATGAGAATTCTATGTGTTCCATGTGCGGACACCATAAAAAAAACATACCTCAATCCTTGCCACCATTAAACCCTAGCTTAGACCCACGACCTCTCCATTAAAGTGAATTAGCCCTTCATATATTGAAAATTTTATTTATAACCTACATTGAAATTATTATTATTAACATTTAATTGCCACATATTAATTTTATATTTAGAATTAAGTGAATTGCATTACATAGAAATATTCAATTTTTTTTCTTTAAAAACTCATATTTTGATATTAAAATATTTTATTTTGATAATATCTATATATAATTTGATGTTGAAATAAATTAATTAGCATGGATATTCAAATAATTTATTTAATTTATCTACATATTCTAATAACTTATTTATATCATGTAGCATAATACTTTTAAAAAATTATAAATCTTTCTCAAATGAAAAAATATATATTTTTAAATTTCTAATTCTTTTATTTCCTTTTAAAATGAATAAAAAACTATATTACTTCAAATATCTCTTTTAGACTCTATTGTGATATCAAGAAGAAAATATACACATTGAAAATATAATTATGGTTGTTTTACTAAATATGTATATCCATTTTTTTATTATTATAACCAATGTTAAATTTTTTTTTTTTTAATGCAAAGAGTATTTTATTTTAGAAAGCTAAGTCACCAAATCACACATTACTTTCAGTGTACACCTCTCAACTCAATGAAAGCAATATTTTCTGATCAATCATAATACAATTTATTATTTGTTACAATTACTATTTGTTTCATCATAATGCAAATGTATTATTATTTGTTACAATTACTATTTGTTTCATGGTTATGAGGATGTGATCCAATGATGAGTGGAGAAATTCCAAACTGCCCCATGTAATATTTGAATTGTAGTATTTAAAGTTATGAGAGAACACATGTATTTTGGACCTTTGTTAATTTATTTTTTCTCTGGTCTCTGTTACACTGTCACTTTACATTTACATTCTTACCTTTCTCTGCCTGACAAAACTTTATAATTGCTATGGAGGATACAGATAGTGTTAGTGGGACATAGCATGGGAGGCATTAGCGTAGCCCGTGGATCTCTCCGCTCTTATGTTTCGAGGTGGAGAATACATGCAATGAGAAAAGGAAATGGTAAGGATTTTAACTCTTGCAAAGATATAATTATAAGTCAAATAAAAATATAGATATAGTTGAGATTAAGATGGATTGCCTCTACAGATGAAGCTAGACAGAGACCTTGCTGAGCAGGTTGAATATAACTTTGGCAATGGCATGGAAGAACCTCCAACATCTGGAATAGTGCCTAAAAAGATGCAGAAGGATTTCTTCTACGGTACAACCTCCACATTGGTAAGTGCTTACTTATATTTTTTTATTGGTTTATTATATCAATTTGATACTATTTATGTCAATAAACAACAACTACATGCTATGGCTAAAAATAAAAATAAGTAATAACATACTAACTAGATGTTGATACTAACCTACTAACCAGATTTGGAGATTAATCTTTTGATACTAGTTACTTCTATAAACAACATCTACCTTGCTATTGCCAAAAATCAAGATAAGTAATAGCATACTATCAATTTAGTACTAGCTACATCCATAAACAACACCTACTTACTACTACTGAGAAAAATCAAGATAAATAATAACATACTAACAAACATATCATACATGATTTATAATATTAATATTTTGAAAGGAGTGGTATTCAATATAATCTGATGTTGACAGGATGCCACTTTCGCTTCTCTATTACTCCGACCATTTCCACTGATGGCAACGATGAACCACGGGAGAGTGCTATGGAATTGTTCCAAGAGTATATATCAAAACTACAAAAGATAATGTGCTCTCTCTTGCCAAACAAGAAGAGCTCATAGCCAATTCGCCACCAGAGAAGGTTTATAGTCTGGACACAGACAGCAATCCATTCTTCTCTGCATCAGAGAAGCTGCATAGCTTGCTATTGGAGATCGCCAACACATACTGCGTATGATTCTCAAGTCTAAATTTTTTTATTTTCATTTTAAAAGAAATGCCAATCAGATTGAGAAAAGATAGTCTTTTTAATCTAGGTAAATCTTTATTTTCATTGACAAAATGGACACACATTCTAAAAAAACACCATGCTTCTTAGATTGTTATTTTTATTATTGCATTAGTTGGGTTAATGTTTTTTATTAAGTACACATTCTAAATAAATACCCTTAAATTGTTACCGTTTTTCATGCATTGGTTACGTTGATGTCTTTGGATAAACTTTAAATAAAGACACTAGTTACTAAATTGTTATTGTTATTCTTGCATTGGTTATTTTTATTTCGGTTTTTTGGAAGTTTTTATTATTATTTTATTTAATAGAATTATATACTTTTTAGTTCTTGTGTTTTATTTGTTAATTTTAATTTGTATAGATTCATTTTAGTTTTCGATTTAATAAGTGTCAAAAGATATCGAATTTTTTTATACTCAAAGAAATTTTCATCTCAAGAGATTTGATCCCTCTAAATAATTTATAGATATAGAATCAAGATAGATCTAGGGTGATTTAATTATTAGCTATAATTATAATTGTAAATATAACTATAAATTTCACCATATGTTGCAAATGAAACGCCTTAAGGCGGTAGCATAGACCAAAGAAAATGTGAAAAGTATTAACTATATACTATGTAATTAAATAGCTTGCAGAACAAAATGCAGATCCTCCATTGTTGTTGCTTGTTTTATTTATATCAGTTTTTAAGTTGGAAAGAGTCAATCAACCTTCTACTGCATCCATCAATTATAGAAATTCATATTAATAATGTTAAGTTCAAAAACAAGCTTGTCAAAATCCACTTCTAAAATTAAACCAACTCCCACCACCAACCCAATGCTTCCCCATGAGATAAATCTTCCTATAAAAAATGAAACTAATTTCCAACCCCAACCTCACCCAATCTCCCTGAGATGAAACCTCTCCCATCGATATTTAAACCATAAAATTTGAACCAACACCTCCCTATATCCATGATGAAACCACTTTAATCTATATTTAAACCATGAAATTTGAACCAATCACCTCCGTCGGATTTGGACCTCCTAATGGAGATGATGAAAAAACTCCCATCCATACTTAAACCATGAAATTTTAACCAATCTCCGTAAGATTTGATCCAATTTGAACCAATCACCTACCAAAAACAAACCAATTTTAACCAATCACCTAACAAAGAAAATTTATCTAATTTGAAGCAATCACCTAACAAAAACATATGATCTTATTTATCAGTTATTTGGGTTATTTTTTGTTTAAATCAACCATGGTAAACACACAGAAATAGGAAAAGAACAGACAACAATGGAAAATATAAGCATGAGTTGCATTATTATTCACAAAGATGCATATATATAATCCATTAGGTGACCCTTGGTTTCACATTCCAAGTGGTCTCTTGGACTCCTTTTGTCCATTCACCTTCTACACCTACCCATAGAGGATCAGGTGTCCAACATTCCCCCCTTAATCCGAAGGGGTATGTGTGAGTCCAAGAAGAGAGCTGTAATAAAAATATGCAATGTATGCGTGGCAACACTTAGGCTGAATGCGCTCTTTGAAATGTTGGCATAAAGAGGTGGTTTAAGGATGACCACCAACACTAGAACACTTAGTGCAGTTCCTAGAACTCTTCTAAATCTTGCAAGAAGATGAGGTCTTCTGCTAGATGAAGTGCTCCTCATATTTTTAAGAGGGAGAACTTCAACCTAGAAGAAGGGAGGTATACAACCTGCGATGGTTTAAGGATGACCACCAGCTCTGGAATGCTTGATGCATTTCTTGGAAATCTACCAAAACTGGCAAGTAGCTGAAGTCTTCTACTAGACGAAGTGTCCCGAATTCTTTGAAGAGGAAGAATATCAACCTCACATAGATGGTTTAAGACTGGCTACTAACCAAAGGAAATCTCATGGAAATCCATGTCTCTGGCTACAACTCTGAATCTGGAGTGACAGGTTGTGGCTTAGGCTCACTTAAACTATTGTGTCTCTGGATACAACTCTGAATCTGGAATGACAGATTATGGCTCAGGCTCGCTTGAATAGCTTTTTCTTTACTACAACTCTAAATATGGAATGACGAGTTGTGGCTCAAGCTCGCTTGATGTGGCTTTGAATCTTGTAGATGACCATCATTTCCCCCCTATCAAGTACAAGGTGAGATGATGGCGAAAAATCAACTACAAGACCTTTTAATATTCTAGAAGAAATTTTGTCATATAACCGAAACATCTTCTTGACTGTTAATGCCCATTTCCCGAGAAGCGATCCATCCAAGATGAATCTTTGTTCTTGCAGGAGGCTCGTTTTTGAAGCATTTGTGTGAAGAATGATTGTGCCGACCACAATGCTTGCATGGGTGAAGATTGAAACAATGATCTTTCATATGGCCAAATCGATCACAGTGTTGGAATTTCACAATTTATTATTGCTACCATGGAAGAGGAGAAGAATCTAGAATAGTTGTAGGTGAGCTATCATGAATAAATTTGGCACTTTGAAATTTGATGGGTTTGGAGTAGTCTAGAATATGGAAGGACAACTCCTTGTCATATCTAGGACCTGTGCTTGTTATGGACAAGCTCTTCCGAAGGTCTCATGGTGGTCTTGGGAAGGGCAGACTAAATTTTTGCATCTGCATCTAACTCTGCTTCTTCATTGCGCACTGAATGTGAATCAACCGCAACACTATTGACTTGCTTCTTATGGAAGTATATTTTAAAGTTATGAACAGAAATAGGTCTAGAATGATGATTCCACTGTTGTAATTATTCTTGCTATAGCTTTGAATCAGGCTGCAAAAATTCAGTCTTCTCATGTGCATTTTGCAGACAGGTCTTAATGTCAAAAAGGGTGGTTTTGTTGATTTTGATTGTGTCATCAACTATAAAAAATATAATATTGTTAAGTAATTCTAATACACCATGTGCCATTTTCTGATGGAAGACTATTGGTTAAGCCAGATGAAGTACCTTCACTCCCAACAAAACTTATGGAATAGCTACCACTAGCACAAAATATAAGTGAAATGTCAAATCTTGATATGAAGAAAAAAAACAAGTTATTATCCAAAGCACTTCTATATCACAAGAAATGAATCTTGATTTTCTGAGACCACTTAGGATAGTTCTCCTTGCCAGAGGAATAGATATGAGAGAATGCATCATCAAAGAAAATTATCTGCTTTCGAAAAGACAAATCCCCCTTTATTATGCATATAAAAGCTCTCCACCATATAATATTACCACTCACACAATATCCCACCATATAATATCACTATTAAAACATATATTGAACATCACCATGTATATGTGAGGCCACACCACATTACTACTACATGTCATATTCGTTTCTCCATGCATTCACTTTATGGTCTTCAAAAATGGATATAAAATATTTAATTATATAAAAAAATCACTATGAGTAATGGAGTATTGAAATATGCTAGTAGATGTCATCTTTAAGAAAATCTCAAATTTTATATACACACCTTTTAATAACTTCATGAAATATGGCCCCACGACTCACCGCTTAATACACTACTCTTCATTTTTAAATATGGCTCCCATTTAGTCTTTGAGATATCGTGTAGTCCCCTTAATAAAGGTACCAAAAAAAAAAAGGTAAAATGATGACCTTCAACCACCTCAGTTTGAACTCCAAAATTCGTGTTCATGCTCATAAATTGAATGATGCCTCTTCAGAGTTGTTTTCATTCCCACAAACATAAAAAAACTTTCCTGTAGCGATGTTTCACCTCCTATAGTCCAATATGCTCAAGTCTTCAAGTAATACACAACCTGGGAAGTAGGGAAACTCGACCAAGCAATAATATATGCTCGCAAGGTGACCCGATGGCTTCAGATCTGCTAGAGCATTGGGTATCACGTTGTGTAATGGAAGATAAGGACTGAAGTATCACACTGTGGGAAGAGGAGCATTGTCAAATGTTGTAATGCCGACTGTGGACGTGTGGTAATATGTATCGAGGGGCAGTGAACAGGCACCAAGGGGTCAAGGCCCGATGGTAAGATGTCTAGGGGTCGAGTGAATGATACCAACAAGCAGTCGAGGCCCAAATGTTCGAGGAGAAAAGATGCTGCGAGGAGGAGCGCACTGGATATGGAGGAGGAATCAGAGTTGGAAGACGCAAGGGGGAGGGACGAAGATGTTGTAGGAGCATCAAGTCGAGTGTTAATGATACCAGAAACCGGTGACCTATGCAATGGAAGGAGGAGGAGCATTGTCTTGCAACAGACGACAGATTCTCGCTAAACAATGCTCAACTGAAATGGATTGGCTATGTTGAGAACAAATATCTAAGAAGAGGTTGCCAAGTAGGGCTTGAAAGACTGACAAAAAATGGGCACGAAAAAAGTGGACATATGGAGAGTTTCACAATAGAGCTAGGTTTTCATATGGGCATGAAAATGTTGAGCAAACGTACATGAAGACTGTTCGAGCGTAGATTTAGTAGAGGTGCAGCTGTATAATCTCAAAAATTTGGAAATGGTCTGGTGTAGGTTCGCAGCCTGGAAAAACAAGGAAGGCCGAACTGACATGTAGAGAGGCCACACAACATGTGGCTCAAATTGGATTAAGTCCAAAATTTTCCGACTCTGAAACTACGTTGAAATCAACCATGTTGAAATCAACCATGGTAAACACAGACAAATAAGAAAGAATACACAACAATGGAAAAGACAAGTGTGAATATATATAATAGATTAGGTGACTCTTGGTTTCACATTCCAAGTGGTCTATTGGACTCCTTTTGTCCATTCGCCTTATACACCTACCCATAGAGTATTAGGTGTCCAATAGTTTTCAAGTCATTAGGTGAGTTAGTGAGCCAACTATTTTCGCTCTCATTCTCTCTCGACGACGAGTTCCATTTTCCTACCGTTCTGATAATACCTCACAAGATTAAACTGACAAGATACTACCCAGTTGAACTTTAAACCTTAATCCACCACGATCGGTTCCATTTTCGTAGTGCTGCCATAGTGCCAGGTAATCTAATTAAACTCAGTTGCACTTTAACCCTTTTTTTTATTTAATATATATGTTATTGTATTCTTATTTTTTTTAATGTACCTTTTCTTATTTAGTATATATAATATTGTATTATTATTTATTTCATGTTTTTGTATGTCTTTAATGTGGCATTTAAAAACATATAAAATTACATGAAGATAAATATCATTTGATTTTTAAAAAATACAAGATAAATATAATTTGAATTAAAAAATACAATAACTAATCACGCACATAGATAAAATGTGAATGTTAAAAATATAATTAAAATACAAAATATAATAAATTGTCTTTTAGGTTTGATGAATTAAAAATACAAGTCAACTCATGTTATATTGTATAAACATTATGATTGTGACCAGTGAAATCATAGTGCTAAGTAGCATGCCTGCCCTTCTCCTTATAGCTCACCTAGGAGCCCATATCCTTGTGACTGATTGTATTCTTGTCGAACTTCTACATTTACATAGAGTCAAAAAAATCTTGCACACCCTTGTGAGACAATTCACATTTCTATTCAAGAACCAAAATAAACTCAAGAAAAGAAAACATCTAACAATGCACATTTCAAATCAAGAAGAAAAAGAAAATCAAGGACATAAGACAACTGAAAATGGAGATTTCAATTCAAGAACAAGAAGAAAATAAAGAGAAGAAAGAAACTGACAATGCATATTTCAATTCAACAAAAATAAGAAAATAAAACAATTGGAAAAACAGAAACAACATGGATTTCAAGTTGACAATACATATTTCAATTCAAGAACAAGAAGAAAAACAAGAAAAGAAAACTCGCAATGTTTTATTTGTATCATTTTTTACACTGGAAAGAGTCAATCAACCTTCCTCTACATCCATTAATGATATGTTTTCAAGTTGACAAGGCATATTTCAATTCAAGAACAAGACGAAAAACAAGAAAAGAAAAATGGCAATGTTTGATTTGTATAATTTTTTACACTAGAAAGAGTCAATCAACCTTCCTCTACATCCATTGATGATAGAAATTCATATCAATGTTAAGGTAAAAAAAAATCTTGTGAAAAGATATGAAACTTCCACTATTACATGTCTACATGAATACTTGTCTACATGAAGTGCACTGATAATAAACATTTAAGAACTTATTCATCTTTTCTTGTCATCTCTCTACTCTATCATACTCAAACATTCTTTGTAGCAATAACAAACTTGTAGTTTAGAATGTTGCAACCACAAAATTTTTACCTACACACAGACTCAACAATCAACATAAAAAATCCCCCTCAGGATGTAGGAAAAAAAATCAACAAAGGAGAATGAACGTAATCAAATTTTATTTTGCATCAAGGATGAAATTGGCTTTTTATATCTTTTTTAGAGGTAGTTGTCTCTCTTCAACATGTTTATGGGGCTAGTTTATGTATAACAATGATTTTTTAATTTTTTTTATCATTTTGTGCCATTTGTTTGAGCTAGTTTATCTTCTACCAAGTGAGAAATAGTGACCATGAGATTTATAGAATGGGAGACTCATCCATTTAATGTTATCCATTGATTCTATTGCACAACATAGGCATCAAAATAAACCGAGTTTTACTCGGTTATTGTTACATACATACCTATTTTGACATATTTTCATCTTGGTGGTAACTCTATAGGCTACTTAAATCTTGTTGCAATTTAATTACTCAATCAAATCTACTAACATATTAAAAAAATAAAATTTCTAATAAATTCATACACCATTTTAATGGTATAAATAAAAGCCATTAATGTTTTCATGTTCCATTCTAGTTTTCCTCATTATAAAACCGGTAAGAAAAATGTGAATAAAAAATATAAAAATTGAATGACTTTCTAAATAAAAGTGCATTTATTAAATTCTACATGTAAAAATAACACATGCAAAATAAAACATAAAAAAAATATACTTCTCATACCATGTATTATTTCTGTCATATTTGGAAACTTCACGAAGGACTTCAACTTTAATCATTTCTCTTCTCAATAATTTTTAAGTCACGATAAAAATCATACACCCATGGTAAGATATATCTAATTACTTGCTTCAGTATTACTCATCTATTCTCTTCTCAGTACTTTTTTAAGTCACGAAAAAAATCATACACCCATGTTAAGATTTATCTGATCACTGGCTCTGTATCAGAAACTTAGTGAATGTCATAGAAATATTAGTGGATTTACATGTTTCAGCCAAAATTCATTATTAAAACATAACATCATGCACTTTAAAAAGAAGAGTAAGTGAAACAAATGTCAATTGAACTAGTATAAATATGAAAAATACAATATAATGATTTTCTTTATTTCAAAATATGCATTAAATGAAACTAACCAAATATGAACATCCTACATAATGGCACATATGAGAACGTTTCCATAGTTAAAAAAAGATTCACATCTTGAGAGATTTGATTCTACAAATGGTTGGTATATATCCAAAGATTAATAGATCTATGGTTATGATATACTAAGTTTAATTTTTATATAATTTAGCTTGTTTATTTATAAATGAAGTTTATAATATATATATATATAGAATATTTTTAACTATCTTTATATATATAGTCATGTATATAAAGGAATTTCAATTTTAATCTGGATAATTTTATTAAAATAAATTTAATTTTGATAGTTTCATTATTGTAATTTAATTATTGGCACAACAAACATATGTGGTCCATAAAAATTTAGTTTAAAATAAAATTTAATTGAAAAATATAATAACAAAATAAGTAAAATTGAAATATTTCTATAAACAAATAATTAAAAAAAAAATCATTTTATTATTAAAAAATAAATAAATTTGTACTAATATGATTCTGATCACATACTTTCACCATATAACCCAAGGATTGTTCTATAAATCTAACTAAAAAATCACATACATATCAGTAAAAAACCATGAGAGTCAAAGACAACACAACAAATATATTAGAACACATTAAAATGTTAAAAAAAAAACCATAAAAATCTAGGAGAGTGCGAAACAAAAGGAAGAGAAGTAATAGAGATACAAAACATATGAAATTATTTTACCAATGACCAAATAAAATGTATTTGATTTCAATTGTCAAATATATGTTAGAGATACAAAGCATGTGAAATTATATGACCAACGACCAAATAAAATGTATTTGATTTCAATTGTCAAATATATGACCAATGACTAGATAAAATGTACTTGATTTTCAAGATAAAATTTATTTGATTTCAATTGCGAAATATCCTCTGTCCAAGTTATTTGGTATGTTTGCTTTGTTGTGCCATTATTTTTATAATTTAAAAGACTAATTTGACAAGATTTGTCTTCTCTGATATCTTTTAGGATTTTCAAAATAATTCTTCTATAGTTATTTGTTCTTTGAAGAAACCTAACCTTTATATCATGCCACTCATTGGTATTTTATTTTCAACATTTTTTTCTAATTTAAAACCACTCAAATTTTCCAACAAACAGTTATTATTCCAAATTAAATAATAACTCAAAAATAATACAGCATTTTTATTAAACCAAAAAAAAATCCCAATTTAACCAAAATTTACTTTTCAAAGGAAAGTCATTGAAGTTTATTACTTAAAATAATGGTGAAGAAGGTGAAAAAGGTTTCCCAATCATATTTATATCACGGAAAATCACTCAAGGTTATTACCTAAAATAATGGTGAAGAAGGTTGCCCAATCATATTTATATCAAGCAAAACACATTTAAATAACCAAGTGGCAGAGGTTTCTATACAAGGACCAAGCACAACACAATATCGTTTTTCTCATGAATAGTGAAAAGAAGGCATTGTGTCCAATGTAGTTTTATGAAACTTGGAAGCAATGTCTACTTTAACTTGATGCAATTCACTTGTATTGATGAAATTTTGTTAATATATAATTATTAAAGTAATAAGTAGTATGTAACATATCTTTACAACCTCACATGAAAATGTAGGGAGTTAGAATTTGTTTATACAAATTACCCACTGTAACTATCCAAATCACTATTCAAGATTAATTATTAAAGTAATAAGTAGTATGTAACATATCTCAACAACCTCACATGAAAATGTAGGGAGTTAGAATTTTTTTTTATAAATTACCCACTGTAACTATCCAAATCACTATTCAAGATTCCTCATTAATCATTAGATAGAATGTTCATTCATCGAATAACTTTAGTAGAGGAATAGTAAGTTGCATAACCATTAACAACTACTCTTGTAGTATATTAACATGAAATTTATAATGTAACCTCACATCCATTTCATGACTCCTTTAACTACATTAATTAATCATATACTTGACATTATGAACATCACAACTACATTAATTAATCATATACTTGAAATTATGAACATCACAACATGCGGGAATCAAGAATCAACATCATTAGTCTAACACAATAATAAATCACATCATTGAACACCAATTTACCCTGAAAACCCCTTAGGGTGAAAACCAACAAATGTTTAATTTTATAGTGAGGGTTTTCACACCTCACTCAATGGCTTATAATGGAGACCATCTCTTAACAAGTGTTATAAATATTACAAGGAAATAGAGTTCAAATACAAATATCTAGCTTAATTCCATTACAATAATTATGATAACATTTACCCACTAATCTTCAATCTTCATAAATTGGTGGCATGGTTGTACCTACAATGGACCATCCTGCAGCTCACACTCATCTGCATGAATCATTAATTATTTACCTGCCACCATGTTAAGCATAGTATATCCTTTGCACAAGTCACCATCATTTTCTACTATTGTTGTCTTTAGCATACAATTATGTGAGGATTCATAAAGTATTAATCAACCCATTCGCAAATCTATATTAGTGACGATTTTTCATCTATTCATGTACATTCATAACATGCAAGTAAAATACCTCCTTAAACAACACTGCATATGTGCTAGTTATAAGGAATCACATTAACTAATATTTCCATCGCATAAGCACACATTCTTTCAAGAAAAATGCATTAATCAAAATAACTAACTCTTCAAAATTAATGCATGCACATACATAAAGAAACTAATCACAACAAATGTTGTTTCTATGCATGAAAATGCATAGTTTACAAATTGATCTTCGAATTATTAATACAAGAAAAAATGCAAAATATGTTTCCTTTTCCATAAAACTAACTTAATAAAACATACAAATACATGTATTCTTTTCCTAACTCCGAAAAAAAAGAAGTTCACCTTTTATTTCTTGCACCCTAAATTTGAATTCTTAAGAAAGAAGATTAATTTTTATCTCTTGGATCGGCAATTTGAGATATTTAGTGAATTCGTAAGGCAATTTTGATCCGGTGATCCTTCCCACACCAAGCCTGAAATTGATGTTTTTTTAATAATATTCATCAAGTCCATGCAATAGGTATTTTTCTTTCCCATTTACCTTATTATTTTATTGTGTTGTGCTATTCTTCTATTCAGTAGCGTAGTAATGAGGATTAATGTGTTGGCGACCTTATTATTTTATTCTGTTGTTTTATTCTTTTGTCAAAGTACCTATTCATTAGTCAACTAATGAAGAATAGTTCATGGGTTGGTTTGATGTTTTATTTTTATGAATAATTTAATTAAGGATATTTTGTTTGAGATAATGCCTTATTTATGATGCATAATAAAGATTAGGAATTGGTTTTGTTTGTTGGAGGATGTTGAGAGATTCTCTCAACTTCTCCCTCAAAGAGTGGAATTAGTTGGATCTTAGCAGCACTATAAATATTGTGATATATTCATTTGATGATGATATAGAGTAATAAATATATTTTATTTCGTGTGTTATTCTTATGCAGCCCTGCTCTCTCATAATTTCTAATATGGTATCAAAGCCTAGCTGGGCTTAATCCCTCACGGGAGTTCCCAGGAAAATGACATATTTTGGGAGAGATTCTCTGTACATATGTAGATTAAGAGTGTTGAATTTTTTTGTTTGTGAGAGTGCTGTGTGTGCATCTACGTGTGTTTCTTGTTCCTTGAAAATTGAACTGGATCACCAGCAATTAGCCAACAAGTGTATTTGATTCAAATCAGAATCATCTTTCACCTCGTTATCCATTGAACACTGCGTTATTGGATTCGGGGATCCTATTTTCACCTGCATCAAATATTCACCGTTTGCAGTGCTAACGGGATTGTGGGAAATCTGGGCAATTTTGTTGATGAAATATTGTTGGAACCTGCGCAGCCTGTTATGGCTTCGGTGCAGTTGTTTGGCATCTGAAAGGTTGGAGTCTCTGCATATAATATTGAATCTAATGCTATATAAATTCTCGTGGTGCCCCACCATCACTTCAATGAAGGACTGTTTGTTAAAACGTAAAATTGGCCTCTTTCATGTTTTGTCCGTACGGAGCATCTGTCATAAGATAGTTGCAATGTGAACGTAGAAAACCCACACTACGCTGTCACTGTAAAGTTTGTTGTATATATTTATATATATGTGCCTACTTACAAATTCGGCGAATGAGAGAGAGCGTCATGGCTTTTCCCTTCGAATCGTGGCGTACCAATTTGGATCCATTCTCGTCGTGTAATATATGGAGTAATCTGAGGGCATGACACTAGAATTCTGCACCAACAATCGAGTTGGGCTTATGTCAGACGTGACTCGCATATTTAGCGAAAATGGGATGTCAGTTACAAAAGCAGAGGTGTTGATGCGGGGTGATAAGGCAGCCGATGTGTTCTATGTGACTAATGCAGTTGGAAACTCTGTTGATATTAAGACTATTGAAGCAGTTCGCCAAGAAATTGGACTGACAATATTGCAAGTAAAAGACGATCCTATGTATATAAAATCTTGTCCAAGGGCAACCTACTCTCTTTACCTAGGTCACGTGTCATTTGCAAGATCAACAAGAAGATTGCCTTCGCCACCGAAGCGAGCAACAAATTTGATTGGGAAAAACAGGGGAGCATTATTCATGGGAGAAGAATTGTGTTGGTGGAGTGTATAGCTTGTTAATATGTAGAATTATGAATTTTTTGTTGTGAGATTTGTGTAGTGCAGAACCAATTATTGAACAATTTAGCATCATTTAAATTAGTTGTTTTCGACGTTCTTCGGTGCCGAGAGAATAATTGGCTAATTTGATTGTGTGAATTTGTTATATGATGATGGATCTTGTTGTTCCTCGGGGCTTCAAGAGCATTGGTTACAGGTTATACAATGAGATCCTTGTGTGTAAAGGTCACTTTGTAGGATTGATCGCTGATCATATTCTGTACCTAGAATATTTTCCTATAGATTGTGGAAATTTATTCTTTGGGGTTATTTCACAGATGGAAATATTTCCATAGGATAGTTCAGTGTCGAGACTCTTGTTCGGGGGTGTCAAGAATCTTTAATCTTACAAATTCAGCATTGATGGTCAGAAGCAGGTGTACTTTAAATGGGTTGAAAGGTAAGCTCGAAGATGTGAAGAAAGAAAGAGGAGAATCCATAAGACTGCAGAGTGGGTAGAGTTGTTGATGAAGACTAGCCAGACAAAGACAAATACAAATTTTGTAATTTTGATTTCAGTATTGTAAGTTTTCTGTAATGTAGGCATTAAGGGGGGGTGTTTGAGATAATGCCTCATTTATGATGCATACTAAAGATTAGGAATTGGTTTGGTTTGTTGGAGGATGTTGAGAGATTCTCTCAACTTCTCCCTCCAAGAGTGGAATTAGTTGGATCTCAGCAGCACTATAAATATTGTGATATATTCATTTGATGATGATATAGAGTAATAAATATATTTTATTTCATGTGTTATTCTTATGCATCCCTGCTCTCTCATAATTTCTAATATATTTTGGAGTATGAAATGGATTGCTTAAAAGATATAATTAAAAATTATGAGTTTGTTATTTTGTGAGGAATGTATATTTACAATTTAGATGTTACATTACCATTTAAATTAAACTGAATAAATATTTAAAAATAAAATTAATATAAAATGATGGAATGTAATTAGAAATAAAATTACTTAAAACATATAAAATAATTTTAATAAAAAAAATATAATATAGTACACTTTTATATAGATGAATTATTTTTAATACAAAATGTAGTATTTATTTTAAAAAACCCATATAATAAATTATGTTATTTTTAAAAGTGGTGGATATAAAATGTGACTAATTAAATAATAATACATAATTTATAACATAAATTGTATCAAATGCAAATTACCATACTAGAATCCACTCTGTAACACCTTGCTCCCTTAAGGTTTTTGTCATTGTTTGTCTATAGCTTTAATTGTGGGAGGGAGCTCTAGTCTCTCATACGACAAAAAAGTAATTGAAAATCGACACTCCATCGACCTATCTATCCCATATTTTTTCTCATACTCAAATATAACCATTCTTCCTTAAACGAATTAGATTAAGGGAACCTAAAAGGCCAAAACAGGATGATCACATGCTTCTAATCCATCAACAGGTCAATCAATCTAGAATCACAACCTAGGATGCTATCTTCCAAAGGTTGTGATTGAACTAAAATATGAAGTTAAATCTAACTGCATTGGAGAATATATTCATTTTATGCACAATCATGCCCTCATCGACAAGCTCATGGGAATCCAACCCACTAAAAGAACCTTGATTTGGTGGATCTAGAAAAAATGGAAGCCCAAAGTTCACGTCGATCTTCACTTAGGGGCAAAGGGTTTATTTACAATGATATTTTCTAATCTAGAGTACAACTCACATTTTTAAGAACATGCCTAACTTCACTAGTCTTTACCTTTGATTCAAGATGTAGCACATTAGCCCAGAAAAGGAGGAATTTCTTATGACTCCAATTTAGGTCTAAGTTTTTCTCTCTTCAAAAGAATTATTGGAAGAAGAAACTCTCAAAGGAATAGGAAATGATGTTTTTCACTTTGTGTGAATTCATGAAGTGACTAAGAAAGGACGAAACACCTCCACTTCCTAGACTTGTGTGTACATGAATGTTTTTAACTCCTTCCTACCTATATTGATATCTCTTACCCTGAATCTATGTTGAAGCGATCCCTTGACTATGATCACATTCCATTTAGATGCAAAAAATGTCATGAATATGGGTATTTATTCAGGGATTTCCATCTCAATATCAATGTATCACCCCCCAACCCCCCTTCTCAAAAGGATTTTTATGGACTTAAAAAACCTCTTTTAAGAATCTCAACTATCATTCTCATGCTCGAAGCTTCAAGCAAAGGTATCAAAGCCTATAATAGTTTTGAAACTATAGATTCTGATGAAGAATCCAAAATTGACAGTTCTAAGTATATTGATATAGTGGATGATGCAAATGAAGCCCTTTAGAAACTTTACTCTAATAAAGTCATGGAAAACAAAAAATAAATGAGGTAGACTCTCTTAGATCTATTAGGACCATATATAGGCTCAATTTTCAATCAAAGAATTTTTTACAATTGAAATCATGTAGTTATTATTCATGCTAATTGTAAGGACTTCATCAACATTGATTTCCACATTTATTATTAAACCACAAAGTTACCACTTTAGTACTAACAGTAATAAGGAAACTAAGATTTTCTTATATCAATTTGAAAGTGCACAAGAGTGGCACAAGACAAAGAACACATTGCATTATCAAGTTGCATGGAGAAAAAGAGTTACTTATGACAACACGAGGTTAAAACATATGATTTTAGAAGACGGAGTTACATCTAGGCCTTAAAATAGATAAAGTATACAACCATTGGATGTAGGTGATTCTTTAGTTCTCTTTGTAAAACTTAGATGATTTTATAGGGTATTTGCTAATTACGGTAAAGAATACAATGAATGGAATTGATGATCTACCTAGGGTCTAGGAAAATAATAATTATTATGTTTTTATTTGATTTAGAGGCTCATAAGCTCAAAGAAAATGGTTTTCACCCTTATGAATTTACCACCAATCTTGTGCCAATTTTTTTGTTAGTAATAGTTTTTATTTACATTTATATCTTCTTTCTTATGCCAAATTGGTATGGTATATGGGAATATTTATCCTTCAATAAATTTCCCATCTTTTCATGTATAATGATTTCCCTTTGGACATGGGAATTTCTAGTAACTACTTCCCCTCTAAGACTAACATATCATCATTATAAGTTAAATCCCTTTGGAAGGGATAGAAAGGTGCTTCTTAAATCCAATCGTTTACCTTTAATTGCAGGTAGTGATTTGTAGAAAATTGCATAGCCAATATTTTATAGGTGAAATTAATATCCTTTGTAATGAAAACTTCCTCCATCCCTATCAAGGATAAAAGTTGAAGGATCTCATATTTAATGAGTGGATTAGTGAAAATATTAGTGACTTTATCTATTGGTTGATACACTTGTGAGTCAAGAACTTGATCATAAAGAAGTTTTCATGTGTAGTTCATAGGGACCTTAGTGTGTTTCGTATGTTTATGCTCAATTTGGTTGTGTGTAAAGTGTATAGACATATAATTATCACACCAAATATTTGTAGGATGATCCTAACCAAAACAAAACCCTATGGACAATTAATGAATCCAAAAAAAATCTTTACCTACATTGAAAATTCCTTAGTGATCCGCCTCTATAAAAAAAAGAGTCATTTCTTATATTTTTTTCAACCAAGTGAGAAGACCTAAACCAAAGTTTGAAATTATAACCAGTTGTAGCCTCTACAACACCCTCCAAAAAACCCCACTTCAAAAAAATTTTCGGAGCCCCTTGAACTCAAAGAAAAGCTAAGTAAAGAGTCTAGAAGGCTAAACCGCGACCTCATGACCTTGCGACCTCACGACCTAGTCGCAAGGTCGCAAAGTCGCTAAGTCGCAGAACTTCATTTTCTGAAAAATCGCGACGCCGCGACCCGTAGGTCGCAAGGTCGCAAGGTCGCATACCTCCCGAATCACTCGAATTGCGACCTTGCGACCTTATTAAATGCCCGAACGTTCGACCTTTTTATATAAAGGAGGTCGCTAGGTCGCATTTTTCATATGCAGCGAATAGAAAGAAATGGCTCTGATAGGTCGACTGGCGCGTGATTTTCCCGGGTAAGTTGCCATTTTCCCTCCTGTTGTTTCCTTTTTGGTTATTCTTGCTAAATCCCAGGCATCCTCAGCCTTTAAATTCTCAATTTTCCTCAACCACTGTCTGTATTTATTACTTAGGGTTTTTTTGATTCCTGTTTTCCCCACATTGCCCAAAATCACCACCATTTCTTGTCCAGGCTTTCATGGCTACTTCCCTACTCCAAAAGCTATCCCTTGACTCTGTCTGGACCCATTTGGCTTTGCATTTTTCCAGTTAAAGGGAAAACCGCTCCACGCCGCGCGCGCCCAAAACCCCCCGGCAAGCCCTAGCGCAACCTGTGACCCCGGGACCTAGTCGCAAGGTCGCAAGGTCGCATTCTCTAGATTGTTCGAAATTTTGCGACCCGCGACCCAGCGACCCAGTCGCAAGGTCCTAAGGTCGCATTCTCCCGGTTTCTATAAATTTGCGACCCCGCGACCCTGCGACCCAGTCGCAAGGTCGCAAGGTCGCATTTTTATACTTTTTCACGATTCGCGACCCAGCGACCCAGCGACCTAGTCTTAAGGTTGCAAGGTCGCGTATTGGCCACTTTTTCACAATCTGCGACCCCGCGACCCAGTAGACCAATTTTCAATTTTGCCTGTGTCCCAGCTAAAATCATTGATAAAATGTAATTGGTCTTATATCATCATGTCGTTCTTATCATGGGATTCTTTCATGAATATGACAGGTGAACTTGAAGCAGACGTAGAGTGTATACCTGTCCTCTCGGATTCCAGCGACATGGCGCCCCCAGTGTCCCGGAAGAAAGACAAGCACTTGGCAGTGGAAGATGTGGAGATGGACATACCAGTGTCCCCACCCCCAATATACAGAGATACCCTTTGTACATTTGCAAAAGGGGACAGCATGCGATGGTACCAAGTGTACCATGAGTTCGCCGTAACGGAATTTCCAGAAGACCTCCCGGATCGAGAGGTATACTTAAAGGTAAAAAGGTCCAAGCTGCATCTCGCAGGTGCTCATCCGTCCATATTTCCATGCCCAGAGATAATAGACTGGATCATACATAAAACAGATCCCAAGAAGTTCGTGATCGGATGCCCATGTTTCTAACTCTTTGCCTCACCAAGAAGAAAAATTTATAGAAGAATGGGCTCTTACCCATGCAGTCCCTGTAGTTGACACTATCAAGCAGTGGTGGGCGGAGCCCGAGAAATTTAAAGTCAAGAAAGACCAAGAATATTCGGTGGCCAGCCTGAGAAAAGTATATAAATTAGTAGCCGCCATGCTTTGCAGATTGTACGGGCGCCCCGACGCCACCACCTTCAATGGCACATGGGCTACTATCATGGAATATGTAACGGTGCATGGCACCCCTTTCAACTGGGCTAGCATATTGATGACCTCAATGCATACAAACTTGTCTTCGGCATTGGCCCCAGATGAAGGAATGCCTTCTGAATTCTATATGGCCTCTTATCTATTGGATGCCATCTGTGCAAGGTTGCATTTTGAAGAATGGGCACATAACTGGGATTCCACGCAGAACCGTGCAATTCATCTACAAACCAAGGTGTTTTTGGAATCCAGGTATAAACAGGATATAGAGCCAATCTCTCAAATATTCATCCCCGCTCTATATTGAAAATTATTTCGCCAGGATGCCCCTTGCATGTCTTGGCGAGCCAGGGAGACTCTAAGCCAAGTGGCGCATTTTTTTCCTTTTGCCGAATATACTTTCATCCGAGTCTTTGGCTCGTTCAAGGCACCACATGCTATGCCTCATTTCGTTACAGACAAAATGCTCATACAAGAGGTATGCTTCCAAATGTCCTCGGGCTTCTCCAGTGTCCTATCCAAAGGTAAGAAGAAGCCCTGGCCCGCGCTACCCCTTACTATCGACGCGTACACAGTTAAATATTTCAGAGAGGTAGGGGCAGACGGAGAAGAGATGAAAAGTTATCACTTTGGGGCTTTAGAGTACCGAACATACGACCCAGAGAGGATAGTTCCCGAACACTGCAAGAAGGCTAAATTCAAATGGAACTACCAGCATGTAGAACGCCCGGGAGAATATGAAAGAAGGAACTGGTACAATGCAGATAGACAACTTGCTCTAGGGGCGGACTCTAGCCAAGAGGATCCGGATGATCAAAGCCTGGAAGACAGGAGCCGTAAGTTAGGAGGTGCTTCTTCCTCTCTAGCTAAAAAGCCCCGAACCAGCACAGGGCCTACTACCTCTCCCCAACAGAAAGAAGTAGAGGCCAAAGCCCAGCAAGAGAGAGAAAAGAAAAGAAAAGAGGATGAGGAAAATTGCAAGAAGAGCCTAAGGGCATAACAGAAGAAGAAGTAGGCCGAGGAGGCCAGGAAGGAAAAGGAGGAGAAAGAGGCATAGGCCGCAGCAGAACAAGCACTTAAGAAAGAGCTAGACAAAGTAGAAGCTGAACGCCAAAAGAAAGTAGACCAAGCTACTGCAGCCGAGCGGAAGAGGAAAGCCGAAATAGAAGCAGCGGCAGAAGCGGAGCGCAGGCAGAAGGAAGAGAATGAGAAGGCGAAAGCCGAGCGCCAGCAAAGGGAAGAGGAGGAAAAGAAGAAGAAAGAAGAGGAGGATGAAATGATAGAAGACATCGAGGTGTCTCCCCTTGAAGTACCTCTAGGCGGTACAGGAACCACGCTCTCCGATGTTAATTCCCCCCAGGGGCAGCAGGAGGAGGTCTTCGACCTCACCAGGCTCACATTCGATCAATTCTCCTTCAAAATCCAGCAAGAGAAGAGAAGGTCCCTGGCACAAAGTCCTTCCGTCGCATCCACAATTGAACCTAGAAAAGACATAGTCCTTGTTACTAGGACTAATCCCGTGATGATAGCATCAGCAGGCATGGCTTTCGCTACGGCCACGGAAGAAAATGTAACCAGAATGAGTAGAGAAATCATTTCTCTACAAAATAGACTACGAGAAGAAGAGTAGCGGGAGAAGAAGGCGGAGCAGGAGAGGTCGGCGTTGAAAGAAGAGGTTCAACAACTCCGAAATAAGACTCCCCCGGTCAATGAAGTTCCACTTGCCATTCTGAAGGAGTGCGATGTATTAGAGGTGACCATGAGGCAAGTGTATGGGGAAATGTTCACCATAAAACAAATAGTCGCCCCATTGGTAAGAGCACGAGAAGAAACTAAGAAGAAGCACAAGCAGCTCAAGGAAGCCTCAACTGCCTTAGATAAAATGATGGACTGGACAGTGTGATACCCTCAAGCTCCCGAGCATTTTCCTAAGAATGATTGGATTCATACACAAGATGCCAAAGTCCAAATCCGTATGAAGATGCAGTCCAAGGACAAGCTATCTAAGGATTTTGACAAAGTAATGTCTTCATACAACCACCTGATCAGCGGCATCAACTCGATGCACACTCTTCACCACATTCCTTCACTAGGGGCATTGGACGAAAGGAAGACCTGGGAACAAGTAGATCAAGAAATCCAGTCATTTCTGCAGCCCATCAAGCAAGCTGCTGCCGCCCCCAAGCTCGCAGCATCACAAGAAAATCTGGGTCAGTTTCTTGTCACGCCAGTATGGATTTATACCAAGCTCACCTCTCTTTCCAACCAGATCTCTCAAAAAAGGGAAACTCTAGTCCCAAATGCTTTGGAATGCATGCATCGGTTGAAAGAAGAGGTCCCTCTTGTTTCCCCCATAGTGGCAGAGTATCAGACTTGGCGGGATTTCCTCAAAGAACAGCAGATTGACACCCCTGACCTTACAATTGCGGGTCCATCTTCATAGCCCGGTGGCAGTAAGTCGCTGGAAGCAGTTAGATGCAGGTCACAGGTCGCACCGCCTAGGCAAGTCGCAAGTCACACTGCCCAATAGGTCACAGGTTGCACTGCTCAGTAGGTCGCAAGTCGCACCCACTAGCCAGGTCGCAGGTCGCAGGGCAACTCAACTGGCGGGCAGGCGAAGAGTCAGGGAGCCCAAAGGGCAAGTTTGATCTATAAAAACCCCTCCGGGGAAAATGTATGGATCTTCTTTTTTCGGACTCAAGAGCTATATAGCATTGTCTTGAAAGACAACATTCCTTTTGCATATGAATACAAGTACCTGTTGAACCTCCTTTTGGACTTGATGTGTTTTGTTTGGCGAACACTATGAGTATTTCTATACGGTTTCAGAACATCTTTTGATTAATGAAACTGCACTCTCTAACGGCATCATTCATGCATTATGGTTTCCTGTATTTTTGTTAATGATGTTCAGACTAATTGCTTGCTTAATGGATGTTAATGACTTTTTTTATTAACATTTCGTTCTATCTTTCATGCAGTAAAAGGGGCATCTTGCCATAAAGAATTATTTCTTTTGTGGTTAGAATAGCCTACAAGCATAACCCCAAAGATGTGTTGTTGACAACACCTCCTTCGGCGTGTATGCTTTATTATTTGTCTTGCTACGCATAATGTTATATACATGTTTAATACATCAACCATGTATCTTGTATCATGTGAGTAAGTGTGTGTCTGCAAGTTTGATCGAGTTATTTTGAGACCAGAGGGAAGGTGATTTCAGTGGTAGCTGGACCCACACCGCGGACGGGATCCCTATTCCAAACGGTTCAAGGTCTGATTGGGACTTTCTACCAGGGAGATCCCCTACTGTTGGCCAGACAAATTTTCCCGTCAACAGAATTGGGGCTAGAAGGAGGGCCTGAATGGCAGCCTCCCAGCATACAACCAACATTCCATCACAAACTCCCCAAGGGGAGGTCATAAACGATGAAGCTATCCCTCCGTTGGAGGATATTCCAAGGGATGAGGCCCCATATTATAAAATTACCAGAGCACAGCTGAGAGCCTTGCGCCCAGCTGCCCGCAATCTCATCAGGGATTTGCGATATGCCCCAATCATGGGTTTTTTGACTCATACTAGGACCCCAGTTGAAAACATCACTTGTAATGGTGCCCTGGTGAGTACCATACCCCAATTAGTGAATCTCATGGTTGAAGACCTCGCCACTATTGCTCAGGGCGACAAACCGATTCCCGAGCTCCAAGACGGCGATGAGGAAGAATTTGGTCCTACTGAACCTTTCCCTGATTCTCAGCCCAACCAAGCCCAACCTAAAAACAACCAGGTACACCCCCCACCTGGGGGAGGTGATGGAGATCAAGGCGAGGGAAGTAGAGCCCGCAAGAATGAAGGTGAGGGAAACAGAGCCCGCAGAAATGAAGGCGAAGGAAATAGAGCCCACCGGACTGGAGGTAGAGGAGATAGAGGCCAAGGCCAAGGACACCGTACCAACCACTGTCGCCCAAACCAAAATAGGCCACCTGTCCACAACTGGGGATATCTGAGAGACTTTAACTACCATGAGAGATATCAAGATGAACACTCTCTCCACGAGGGCGGAGCATCGGTGTCAGGTATGGGGAGTGAATTTGAGCCTAAGTTTAGGCACCACCAGCAGGCTAGGAGAGTACAACCAAGAGCCTGGATGGCCCAGTCCCCATTATATATTTTGGGCCCCCTCCACGACCTGCCTAGGCACCCAGAGAAGCATCTCCCCAAATTTGATCCCGAGAAAGGCACCTTGGCCGAAGATCATATAAGCAGTTTCTATCTTTCCCCGAAAATCATGAGGGTTCAGACAAATGATGTTGCTTGTCGTCTATTTCCGCATACTCTTGAAAACAAAGCGGCCACCTGGTACCGCTCCCTCCCAAGTGCCTCCATTAGCTCTTAGGATCAGTTTCGTCGCGTGTTTTTGCAGAAATTCTTGGAGGACAAAACCCCTTCCATGCTCCTCATGGAGTTAAGCACCATTAAGTGCCACAAGAAAGAGAGGGTGAGAGACTACAACCAGAGCTTTGCTACCATACTGCAAAATTTACCCCCAAACCTGGCGTTGGACGACTCTATTACCATCGACTACTATACAAAAGCTCTCCCCAGGGATATTGCCGTCTTCGTAAAGCGCGAAGCTCGGCCCACCCTCGCCGCCAACTACGCAGCCACCCTCACTGTAGAAAGAGACATTATTTCTATAGGAGCCATCAATCATAAGGGGAGGGATGCCCACAAACCAATCGCGAAAAGGGGTCAGTCCGCCACAAGCAAAACCACAGATAAGGATAAGGACGATTTTGAATTTGAGAGTATAGTAAAGACCCTCAAGCTATTGAAAAATGAAGTCTCTGACCTGAAGAGGAAGGGTATAGAATCCACGACTAGTGCCAAGGCACCTAAGCCCTTTTTCAGAAAGAGCAACCCCAACACCAGCCAACCTTTGTCCAGCCCGAACACTATTCTCAACGTGGAAGAGATAGGAAAAGATAACTTTTGCTCTTTCCACCAGGCTGCCCACTCTGAAAAAACATGCCCACAGTGGAATGGTAGCATGACTGCAGTGGTAAACCAGCTTCTGGATGATCAAACCCCAGGGGACGCGGGGGAGGATGATGTGTCGACCAAGATGAAGATTTCCCCCCAGATGAAGAACCAGCATCCTCAGTTCTTGCATTCGACATTATCCGTGGGGACAACCATCTTACCGTCACTGATATCAACACAGCAGAAAATCCTAAGGCCCCACCTGTAAGAAACTACATCCTTAGGAGCAAAGGACCGGTTCCCGAACCATCCTTTGAGGAGAAGAAAAGGGCTTTCTTAAGGAAAATTTTGCCACCGGGGAATGAACAACAAGCTGCCGCTAAGAAGCCCACCAATGACAACACCTGAGCAAATCAAAAGAGCAAGCTCCCGATGGGGTCCACCACAACCACTACCAAACCCTGTCCTTAATATAATTCCATGTATAACATTGTAGAGGACATGAAGAAGAATAGAGCTAACATATCCCTCTACGAGCTTGCCCACATCACGAATCAACGAGAACTCATTCTTAAAGCCTTCGCCAATACCTCAACTACTAAGCCTGTGAGCAACACGTCTGCGCAGCCTAGTCCAAGTGTTCAGTCTATCGTAAACGCCATCAATGCAAATTCCAGGGGGTCTACTCCTCCTTTCCTCCTGTCTTTTGAGATCTTCAACTTCAACGTCCATAACTGTCTAGTTGACTCCAGCGCCTCCACAAACGTCATGCCACTATCTGTTTATAAGAAGCTGAACATTCGCCCGGAGAAAACTGACGCAAGGATCATTCAACTTGACAGATCTCAAGTGCCAGCTGTAGGAGAACTGAATAACATCATCATCCGCCTCTCGTCCGATTCTAGAGTCCACCAATGTATTGACATTGTAGTCGTTGACATTCCGGAAGCCTACGGCCTATTACTTAGTAGGGACTGGTCCAGCAAGTTGCAAGGATATTTTTCCGTTGACTGGTCCCACCTGTGGCTTCCTTACAAGGGTCAAAATAACCAAATCAGGGTCGAAAGTGAGCCTTATATGAAATATACTGTGACTAATTTGGATGCTACTAATGAACCCATCAGTTTTTCCCAGGAGGAGCTTGGCATGTGCTTCTTGGAAGCCATTTTCGGATGTTATCACCCTCCTCAATCTCCAGTAGATCCCGAGATCTAGTCTGAATTAATACTCCTCGCGGAAGATCAAGCCACTCCCGTCTCACACCAAACTGAAGTCCCGACCAAAACTACAACCCCAAAGGAGCCAAAAAATGATGTATGGACCCTGTACTATGACGGTTCCAAAACTCTTGACGGAGATGGTGTGGGCTGCATCTTGCTAGACCCTCAAAAGAAAAAATTCTTGATGTCGTGTCGGCTTGAGTTCCAATGCACATACAATACTGCTAAATATGAAGCTCTAATCCTTAGACTCAAGAAGGCATTGGATTTAAAGGTAAGGTGCTTACAAGTTATTGGATATTCCGAGATCATTACTCGGCAGGTACGCAATACCATTCATTGTTTGTCTCCGCATTTGAAGGCTTATCAACACGAGGTATGGCGTCTTATTTCTTCTTTCGATGCTTTTGGAATTAAATCTATTCTTAGAATGCACAATGCAGCAGCTGATACTCTGGCTAATGCTGCTGCTAGATTTACCCCTTTGAGGGACGGATTTTCTATTGAAGTTATATATAGACCCTCCGTGCGAGATAATATTACTAATTTACGCATTTTTGATAATGATCAACATATATTGGAGTTTATGCTCAACACTGAAGTATTCAAAGATGCGGCAATTGATGAGGCGGATCACGACCAAGCCTTGCAGGAAGAGCATGAAAAACGCAAGGAAAACCCCATACCCAAGGGGATACTATCACTTGAAAAGCTCTTTGACCTGCAAAGCCGATTCCGGGCCCCCCAAATACCAAGGTGCAAAGTTCCATTTTGGCACATCGGTAAGTGAATTTGGGATCAGAGGAGAACCTGAAGTTCATTAACCTCGGGAAAGATTGTACTAACGAAGAGACGTAGGAATTCACCCAACTATTTCGGAAGTATCGAGACGTATTCGCTTGGATGTATAATTATTTACGTACGTACGATACTCGGATTATTCAGCACATCATACCCATGAAGGAAGGTGTAAAGTCGTTCCAATAGAAGCTCAGGAAGGTACACCCTACTTTGGAACCGATGATTCTGAAAGAAATCAAGAAGCTGTTGGATGCACGCATTATCTTTAAAGTTCGTCACTCCACATGGGTATCAAATTTGGTCCCGGTACGGAAAAAGTCTGGTGAGATCCGCTTATGTGTAGATTTTAAGAATTTGAATCGAGCCTCGAACAAAGACAATTACCCAGTGCCACCTATGGAACAAATATTGCAAGATGTGTCTGGATCTGAGATGTCCTCCTTGTTGGATGGATTCTCCGGTTACAACCAGGTGTTGGTAGCCGAACTGGACAGATTGAAAACTACCTTTCGGACCAAATGGGGAACATTTGCTTTCAGGCACATGCCTTTTGGATTGATTAACGCGGGGGAAAATTTCCAACGGGCCATGGATATAACTTTCCGTGGTTTTATAGGTCAGAGCATGGTAGTCTATTTGGACGATGTCACTATGTTTTCAAAACACCGAGGCGATCATTTACGCCACCTCAAACAAATCTTCGAGAGGTGCAGGAAGTACGGGATTTCTCTCAACTCGAAAAAGAGCATTTTCGCAGTGGCAGAAGGGAACTTGCTGGGCCACATTATAACTAAGCAAGGCATTGTAGTAGATCCAGAGCGGACGAAAGCTATTGCCCAGATTCCCCCCCCGAGAAGTAAGAAAGCAATGCAATCTTTCCTGGGGAAAATCAATTTTGTCCGCAAGTTCATATCGAATTTCGCCCAGATAGTTAGGCCTTTGCAGGGGATGATAAAAAAGAATGCGGTGTTCAAATGGAACCTGTCAGAGAAGGAGGCTTTCGCCAAATTCAAGCAGGCCATAGCTGAAGCGCCATCCCTTCAAAGCCCAGATTTTAGCAGAGGTTTTATCCTACATACATTCATGTCAGATTCATCACTTGCAGCTGTCCTCACGCAGAAAGACGGCAACAATGACGAGCGGCCCATTTCCTTCATGAGTACTGGTTTACAACGAGTTGAATTGAACTACCCTGAAATCGAAAAGCAAGCCTATGCGGTCTATAAAGCAGTCAAGCATTTCAGACCCTACATCTTGAAAAACCACGTCACAGTTTTCGTTCCACACCCAGCGGTTCGCTCACTATTTGTGTAGCAGGAGCTAGGCGAGAGGCGAGGCAACTGGGTGACATGCCTGCAAGAGCATGATTTAGAGTTTAAACCAGCACACACCGTTAAAGGACAAGGTTTATGTCAAATGGCTGCGGAGGCTGCAAGTTCCCATGGAGTTGAAGAAGAGTGTTGGGAACAAGAAATCGATATGTACCAGAGCGACCATGTGCCTCAGCTGAGTAGCCCTTCTTGGTACTCTGACATTTTAGGATACTTAGCCCAGGGTACTCTGGACCCCGCTCTAACTGCCCGGCAGAAACGCGCGATAAGAATCAAAGTTGCATCTTACCAGCTGATCCAGGGGAAGATTTTCAAGAAACATTATGATGGGGTCATGTTACGCTGCTTAGAACATGATGAAGCGTAGAAAATCTTGACCGAGCTACACGACGGACCAGCTGGGGGTCATTTTGCCGAGGATACCACCGCCTATAAGATAATGCGCGCAGGATACTATTGGCCAACCCTTTTCAGAGACGCACATGCATATGTCCGGAAGTGCATCCAGTGCCAGAAATTCGCAAACCGAGAAGTGCGGCCAGCCACCCCCTTACTGTCTGTAGTAGTGGAAGAACCTTTTCAACAGTGGGGCTTGGACGTCATTGGCGAAATCATACCTCACTCTTCCAAAAAACACCAGTACATTCTTACAGCTGCTGATTATTTTACCAGGTGGGTCGAATCAGCACCTTTACACCAAATCACTGACCAGGAGGTAATAGAATTCGTCACTCATTCCATCATCACCAGGTTTGGCATTCCAACTTCCTTGGTTTTTGATAATGCAACTTACTTTTCATCTTTTAAATTATATGATTTTTCCCTGGAAAATGGTATTGTTCTTAAACATTCTGCAAATTACTATCCCCAAGGAAATGGTTTAGCTGAATCGACTAATAAAAATCTGATCCGCATCATTAAGAAGACCTTGTTGTCCCACTAGCGCAACTGGCACAACGCCCTTCACAATGCACTTTGGGCTGACCGTGTCACGCCCAAGTCCTCCCTAGGCACCTCTCCATATTTTCTCGTGTATGGAAAAGAAGTTGTTCTTCCTCCCCATTTATCTCTCCCTACCCTTCAGCTGTCCCAAGAATGTCATGGTACCCCATGCCCTACCTTGCAGACTCGGATTGACACCCTATTGAAGTTGGAGGAAGAAAGACAAAAAACCCAGGAAAAGTTTGCCATCCACTAAAGTCGAATCAAGAGATGGTTTGATAGAAAATCCGCAAGGAATAAAAACTTTGAGGTAGGAGACCTGGTCCCAAAATGGGATAAAGCTCACGAAGAAAAAGGAAAACATTCCAAGTTCCAAGCACTATGGACAGGTCCTTTCCAAGTTAAGGAGAAATTAGGTTCCCATACTTTTAGACTGCAAACCCTTGAGGGAAGACTCGAGGTCCTCCTGGTAAATGGCCATGACCTCAAACATTATTTCACTTAACAGCCCTTAGAGGGCCATCTTATCCTTGTACCATAGTTTCCATTTTCATCCCTTTTGATAAAAAAAAAAAAAAAAAAAAATTAAAACGGAAGGGCTTGTCAGAGCCACGCATTTGGCACACTGCAACAGGTTCTATTCTGATGGAAGGCCTTTTCCCGATAGAAAAAAAGGTGGTAAAGGCTTGCTTGTTACCGGCACCTAAAGGCAGCGTATGATCTAGCTCAAGCCATCAAGCAGGGAGCCCACGTAGCAAGTTTGAGAGGGTGTCTGCAAAAGAAAGTGCGATGCAGTGGTAACTAGATCGGAAGGGAAAAGAGGTACTCCATGCTATGTCAGGGCATCCGGGAAAAACCAAAGTCCTCATACCAGACCAGGAACAACCTTTCTGTAAGCAAAATAAGTCAGGATCCCTCATCCGCCCAAGGAAAAAATTTCCCATCTCAAATAAGTGCCACAAGCACATCTAAATAAGTGCCCCAGGCACATTCAAAATAAGTGCAATAGCACATTAATAAAGGGTAAAGGATTGAGAAAGTCTTCTTGCGCAGAGAGGTGACGTAGCGACTCCACCGGGGTAATAACTAGGCTCGCTGGCAATGGAGCAACGTTCACGATTCCTAGGCAGTGACTTCGCCGGGACAGAGAGGTTCGCTGGAAGTGGAGCAACACGATGAGGGAAAAATAATCGTACCGGATCCTGTCACTGCCTGGAGTCCTCCAACCCTTTCGGTCTGGAGACCTGAAGGAATGAAATTTGGTTAATCAGTGTCTGAACAAGCTAGCAGGATGAGCAACCTCGCGAGGTGCCAAAAAGCTAGGAAATTTTGACCTTAAGGTAAAAGAAACAGTGAGCGAAGACCCCTCCAAGGCTGACTATTGGCAAAGACTCTGGGTTCGTCCAGTGAATTGCCATTTGTTGTAGCCTCTACAACACCCTCCAAAAAACCCCACTTCAAAAAAAATTTCGGAGCCCCTTGAACTCAAAGAAAAGCTAAGTAAAGAGTCTAGAAGGCTAAACTGCGACCTCGCGACCTTGCGACCCAACGACCTAGTCGCAAGGTCGCTAAGTTGAAAAACTTCATTTTCTGAAAAATCGTGACCTCGCAACCTGCAATTCAAAGGTCGCAAGGTCGTGAGGTCGCATACCTCCCGAATCACTCGAATTGCGACCTTGCGACCTCATTAAATGCTCGCACGTGTGACCTTTTTATATAAAGGAGGTCGCTAGGTCGCATTTTCCATATGCAGCGAATAGAAAGAAACGGCTCTGACAGGTCGAATGGCACGCGATTTTCCTAGGTAAATTTCCATTTTCCCTCCTGTTGTTTCCGTTTTGGTTATTCTTGCTAAATCCCAGGCATCCTCAGCCTTTAAATTGTCAATTTTCCTCAACCACTGTCTGTATTTCTTACTTAGGGTTTTTCTGATTCCTGTTTTCCCCACATTGCCTAAAATCACCATTATTTCTTGTCTAGGCTTTCATGGCTACTTCCCTACTCCAAAAGCTATCCCTTGACTTTGTCTGGACCCATTTGGCTTTGCATTTTTCCAGTTAAAGGGAAAACCACTCCACGCCGCGCGCGCCCAAAACCCCCGGGTAAGCCCTAGCGCGACCTGCGACTTCGCGACCTAGTTGCAAGGTCGCAAGGTCGCATTCTCTATATTGTTCGAAATTTTGTGACCTGCGACCCAGCGAACCAGTCGCAAGGTCGCAAGGTCGCATTCTCCCGGTTTCTAGAAATTTGCGACCCCGCGACCCAGCGACCCAGTCGCAAGGTCGCAAGGTCGCATTTTTATACTTTTTCATGATTCGCAACCCAGCGACCTAGTACAACAATTTTCACAATCTGCGACCCCACGACCCAGTAGAACAATTTGCAATTTTGCCTGTGTCCCAGCTAAAATCATTGATAAACTGTAATTGGTCTTGTATCATCATGTCGTTCTTATCATGGGATTCTTTCATGAATATGACAGGTGAAATTGAAGTAGACGCAGAGTGTATACCTGTCCTCTCGGATTCCAGTGACATGGCACCCCCAGTGTCCCGGAAGAAAGATAAGCACTTGGCAGTGGAAGATGTGGAGATGGACATACCAGTGTCCCCACCCCCAATATACAGAGATACCCTTTGTACATTTGCAAAAGGGGATAGCATACGATGGTACCAAGTGTACCATGAATTCGTCGTAACGGAATTTCCAGAAGACCTCCTGGATCGGGAGGTATACTTAAAGGTCAAAAGGTCCAAGCTGCATCTCGCAGGTGCTCATCTGGCCATATTTCCATGCCCAGAGATGATAGACTGGATCATACAGAAAACGGATCCCAAGAAGTTCGTGATCCGAGACAGCGAAGGCAAGGCTTTCGCAACGCTCGTAGGCTCAGATGCCCATGTTTATTACTCTTTGCCTCACCTAGAAGAAAACTTTACAGAAGAATGGCTCTTGCCCATGCAGTCCCTGTAGCTGACACTATCAAGTAGTGGTGGGTGGAGCCTGAGAAATTTAAAGTCAAGAAAGACCAAGAATATCCAGTGGCCAGCCTGAGAAAAGTATATAAATTAGTAGCCGCCATGCTTTGCAGATTGTACGGGCGCCCTGATGCCACCACCTTCAATGGAACATGGGCTACTATCATGGAATATGTAACGGTGCATGGCACCCGTTTCAACTGGGCTAGCATATTGATGACCTCAATGCATACAAACTTGTCTTTGGCATTCGCCCCAGATGAAGGAATGCATTCTGAATTCTATATGGCCTCTTATCTATTGGATGTCGTTTGTGTGAGGTTGCATTTTGAAGGATGGGCACATAACTGGGATTCCACACAGACCCGTGCAATTCATCTACAAACCAAGGTGTTTTTGGAATCCAGGTATAAACAGGATATAGAGCCAATCTCTCAAACATTCATCCCCTCTCTATACAGAAAATTATTTGGCCAGGATGCCCCTTGCATGTCTTGGCGAGCCAGGGAGACTCTATGCCAAGTGGAGCATTGGTTTCCTTTGCCGAATATACTTTCATCCAAGTCTTTGGCTCCTTCAGGGCACCACATGCTATGCCTCGTTTCGTTACAGACAAAATTCTCATACAAGAGGTATGCTTCCAAATGTCCTCGGGCTTCTCCAATGTCCTGTCCAAAGGTAAGAAGAAGCCCTGGCCCGCGCTACCCCTCACTATCGGCGCGTACACAGTTAAAGATTTCAGAGAGGTAGGGGCAGAGGGAGAAGAGATTAAAAGTTATCACTTTGGGGCTTTAGAGTACCAAACATACGACCCGGAGAGGATAGTTCCCGAACATTGCAAGAAGGCTAAATTCAAATGGAGCTACCAGCATGTAGAATTCCCTGGAGAAGATGAAAGAAGGAACTGGTACAATGCAGATAGACAAATTGCTCCAGGGGCGGACTCTGGCCAAGAGGATCCAGATGATCAAAGCCTGGAAGACAGGAGTCGTAAGTTAGGAGGTGCTTCTTCCTCTCTAGCTAAAAAGCCCCGGAATAGCACAGGGCCTACTACCTCTCCCCAACAAAAAGAAGTAGAGGCCATTGCCCAACAAGAGAGAGAAAATACAATAAAATAGGATGAGGAAAAGCGCAAGAAGAGCCTAAGGGCAGAACAGAAGAAGAAGAAGGCCGAGGAGGCCAGGAAGGAAAAGGAGGAGAAAGAGGTGCAGGCCGCAGCAGAACAGGCACTCAAGAAAGAGCTAGACAAAGCAGAAGCTGAATGCCAAAAGAAAGCATACCAAGCTGCTGCAGCCGAGCGGAAGAGGAAAGCCGAAATAGAAGCAGTGGCAGAAGCGGAGCACAGGCGGAAGGAAGAGCATGAGAAGGCGGAAGCTGAGCGCCAGAAAAGGGAAGAGGAGGAAAAGAAGAAGAAAGAAGAGGAGGATGAAATGATAGAAGACATCGAGGTGTCTCTCCTTGAATTACCTCTAGGCGGTACAGGAACCACGCTCTCCGATGTTAATTCCCGCCAGGGGCAGGAGGACGAGGTCTTCGACCTCACCAGGCTCACATTCGATCAATTCTCCTTCAAAATCCGGCAAGAGAAGAGAAGGTCCCTAGCACAAAGTCCTTCTGCCGCATCCACAGTTGCAACTGGAAAAGACATAGTCCTTGATACTAGGACTAATCCCGTGATGATAGCATCGGCAGGCATGACTTTCGCTGTGGTCATAGAAGAAAATGTAACCAGAATGAGTAGAGAAATAATTTCTCTACAAAATAAACTAGCAGAGCAGCGGGAGAAGAAGGTAGAACAGGAGAGGTCGGCGTTGAAAGAAGAGGTTCAACAACTCCGAAACAAGACTCCCCTGGTCAATGAAGTTCCACTTGCCATTCTGAAGGAGCGCGATGTATTAGAGGCGACCATGAGGCAGGTGTATGGGGAAATGTTCACCATAAAACAAACAGTCGCCCCATTGGTAAGAGCGCGAGCAAAAACTAAGCAGAAGCACGAGCAGCTCAAGGAATCCTCAGCTTCCTTAGATAAAATGATGGACTGGACAATGCGATACCCTCAAGCTCCCGAGCATTTGCCTAAGAAGGATTGGATTCATACACAAGATGCCAAAGTCCAAATACATATGAAGATGTAGTCCAAGGACAAGCTATCTATGGATTTGGACAAAGTAATGTCTTCATACGACCACCTGATCAGCGGCATCGACTCGATGCACACTCTTCACCACATTCCTTTGCTACGGGCATTGGACGAAAGGAAGACCTGGGAGCAAGTAGATCAAGAAATCCAGTCATTTCTGCAGCCCATCAAGCAAGTTGCTGCCGCCCCCGAGCTCGCAGCATCACAAGAAAATCTGGGTTAGTTTCTTGTCACGCCAGTATGGATTTATACCAAGCTCGCCTCTCTTTCCAACCAGATCTCTCAAAAAAGGGAAACTCTAGTCCCAAATGCTTTGGAATGCATGCATCGGTTGAAAGAAAAGGTCCCTCTTGTTTCCCCCATAGCGGCAGAGTATCAGACCTGGAAAGATTTCCTTAAAGAATAGCAGATTGACACCCCTGATCTCACAATTGCACATCCATCTTCATAGCCCGGTGGCAGTAAGTCGCTGGCAGCAGTTAGAGGCAGGTCGCAGGTTGCACCACCTAGGCAAGTCGCAAGTCGCACTGCCCAATAGGTCGCAGGTCGTATTGCTTAGTAGGTCTCAAGTCGCACCCACCAGCCAGGTCGCAGGTCGCAGGGCAACTCAACCGGCGGGCAGGCGAAGAGTCAGGGAGCCCAAAGGGCAAGTTTGATCTATAAAAACCCCTCCAGGGAAAATGTACGGATCTTCATTTTTTGGACTCAAGAGCTATATAGAATTGTATTGAAAGACAACATTCCTTTTTCATATGAATACAAGTACCTGTTGAAACTCCTTTTGGACTTGATGTGTTTTGTTTGGCAAACACTATGAGTATTTCTATACGGTTTCAAAACATCTTTTGATTAATGAAACTGCACTCTCTAACGGCATCATTCATGCATTATGGTTTCCTGTATTTGTGTTAATTATGTTCAGACTGATTGCTTGCTTAATGGATGTTAATGAATTTGTTTATTAGCATTTCGTTCTATCTTTCATGCAGTAAAAGGGGCACCTCGCCATAAAGAACTGTTTCTTTTGTGGTAAGAATAGCCTACAAGCATAACCCCAAAGATGTGTTGTTGACAACACCTCCTTCGGCGTGTATGCTTTATTATTTGTCTTGCTACGCATAGTGTTATATACATTTTTAATGCATCAACCATGTATCTTGTATCATGTGAGTAAGTGTGTGTCCGCAGGTTCGATCAAGTTCTTTTGAGACCAGAGGGAAGGTGATTTAAGCGGTAGCCGGACCCACACCCTGGACGGGATCCCTATTCCAAACGGTTCAAGGTTTGATTGGGAATTTCTACCGGGGAGATCCCCTACTGTTGTCCAGACAAATTTTCCCGTCAACATAACCATTGTAGACATCCAATATTCAACATCATCTACCTCAATCTGAATCTTTAAAATGTTGAGTTTTTGAGTGAAATAGTTACAAACACAACATTTCTGAAAACTGATAATTAATTCTAATGATGTTGATATTCTTTTAACTTTTCAAGTATATCATTAAGAAATTATACTTCATAAATTCAACCATATAAAAATAGTATAACAATAGAGATCACAATGCATAAAGAGAGGACACGATTTACCCTAGGAAAATCTACCAAGGGGAAAAGCCCAACAACTTTTTCAATAGAGAAATTCTTCTTTTCAACAAGAGACACACCTAGACCTATACTCAATAAATACGTCAAAATTACCTTCAAAAAATCTATCGCCAAACTTGGTCAACACCCTCCAATTCAAGGCTCCAATCTGATTCAAAAAATCTTCCTTTTGATCTACCCTAGGCCAAATTTTGGCCTCCCAGAACCTGCCCAAAATCCATAAATTCAGCCCTACAACTTACCCATAAAATTTCAGCCTTGCAACTACAACTGCCTAAAAAATGATGCAAAAAAGAGAGATAATAATTTCACATCTATGATATATATAGAGATAAAGAGATGTTTTTGTCCCTATTTTTGGTCCTCCTTGTACTTCTTGTCCTTTTCTTAGATGTCGAGAGGATTATTGCTTCAGAGAGATTGAATTGCTTCCTCATGGAAGAAGTCAAAATATCTTTCTGCTAGGTTGAATGGGTGCGTCTTTTTCCTAGGATGATTTTACTTGGAGGGATGTCGACTTAACTATTTTGGAACAAAAATTCAAATTTTGAAAATTCAAATTTTGTTCTTTTAAAAAGTCCAAATGGACTTGACAATTTTTTTTTCTTTTGACTATAGCATGAAGAACATGGTTTACAATAATCAATATAAATACATTAAGGGCCAAACTATACATTATGGATATTGATCATAGTTATGAAATTAAACACTCCCTCTTAACTAGGAAGGTATTCATAATGATTGTCTTAGATGTTCTCAAGTTGAAATTTTTCTCTATGAAAAGGTTATAACAATCATCATCAAACTTGTCAGCATCTAACAATGTTACCGATGAAATAGGTAACCGCAATGTTACCTACTTTTTTTTGGTAGCATAAAAATCACCCGATTTTGAAAAGTGGTGATGCAGAATCACCATTTTTTTTTTTGGTGCACATTTTTGACACTATAAAATTTTTATTTATGAAGTATGAATATTTGTTTTAAAATGTTAGTGATTTTCATGCTAATTTTGAAATGTATTGATGCAGCGTCAACTTTTTTTTTTTTTAGAGCAGTGATTTTCATGCTAATTTTGAAACGTATTGATGCTGCATCAACCTTTTTTTTTTAGAGCAGTGATTTTCATGCTAATTTTGAAACGTATTGATGCTGCATCAACCTTTTTTTCTAGAGCAGTGATTTTCATGCTAATTTTGAAACGTATTGATGCTACATCAACCTTTTTTTTTTAGAGTGGTGATTTTCATGTATGTAATAAAACACAAACTTAGATTAAAAAAAATATATAAAAACAGTTAAAAAAACCAATAAAAATGTAAAAAAAAACAAAAATAGCTCATAAAAAGAAAAAATTTAAACAAAAATAAATAAAAAAACAAAAATATTTGAAAATTATATCAAAGGAAATGACAAAATTTGAAGAAAAAAAACACATAATTTAAAGAAAAAAAACAAAAATTGACCAAAAAATTAAAAAAAAAAAAATCAAAAACAGTTTTTTCTAACTTATTAAAAAAAACAATATATTAAAATATATATATATATATATTTAAAAAAAAAATTAAAATAATTAAAATTACAAAATTAAAATTTAGAAAAAAAAAATTAAAAAAAAAAAAATTTAAATTTAAAAATTTAAATTAAAAAAAATAATAATAATAAGGAAAAAAATACAAATTTTAAAATTTACAAATGAAACAAATAAAAAAAAAACAATTAAAATTGAAAAAGAAAAAGAAAATTAAAAAATTAAAAAAAAAAAAAAATATATCATTAAAAAACAAAAACAAAAACAAAAAAAAACCACGTGCAAATAATTAAAAAACAAATATACATAAATTTAGTGTTTTTATTTTTTATTTTTTAATGAAACCATTTATAAATTTTAAAAATGAAAAACTAAATAAACGAAAAAATTAAGAAAAACAATTAAATTAAATTAAAATTTAAAAATTTTAATAAATAAATTTTAAATTTTAAATTTAAAAAAATAATTATTCTATAATATTAAATATTAAAAAAAATTAAACAAATTGAATTTAAAATAAAAAAATTGAATTAAAAAAATAATTTTAAATTTTTTGAAATTCAAATTTAAAAAAAAATTCAAATTAAAATAACAATATTAAAAATAAAAATAAAAAACAAAATCAAATAAAAAATAAATGTATATATATATTAAAAATTAAAAAAAAAAAAAACTTATTTTAAATAAAAATATTAAATTTAAAAAAATATATAATCTTTTGAAAAAAAAAATTTATTTTTTGAAATTAAAAAAAAAAGAAATTTAAAAATAAAAAAAATCAATTAAAAAAAACAAATAAAAAAAAATCAATTAAAAAATAAATAAAATAAAAAAAAATCAATTACAAATTAAATGGAAAAAATAAAAAAATTTAATTACTTAATTTTATTTTATTTGTTTTTTTTTTAATTGATTTTATTTTATTTGTTTTTTTTTATTTTTATTTTTTAATTGATTTTTTTTATTTTTATTTTTTAATTTCAAAATATTAATTTTTTTTTAATTATTTAAAATAAAATTGGTTTTGTTTTAATTTTTTTTAAGTTTATTATTTTTTTTTTAAATTTATTATTATTATTATTATTTTAATAATTTTTATTAAATTTGGCCCACTTTTTTTATTTAATTGCTTTTTTTTTTTTTTTTTTAATTTCATAATTTTTCTTTGTTTTTAACTTTTACGGTTAGTTTTTTAATATTATTTTATAAAATTCAATAAATTTTATATATATTTTTTTAATTTATTTCTATTTAATATTTTTTTTTAATGTTTTACTCTTTTTTTTTTCTTTTTTTTTTTAATTACAAAAAAAAAAAATTATATATTTTTTTTTCAATTAAAATTGTGTATTTAAAATTAGTTTTTTTTTTCAATGAAACTTAATTTTTCTAAATGAATTTTTTTTTTATTTAATATTTTTTTTCTTTTTTTTCAATTTTCCATTTTTAATTGATTTTTAAAGTTTTTAAAGTTTTTCGTTTAACAATATTTTTTTTTCTTTTATATTTAAAATTTATTTTTTCTTTCAAAATTTATTTGTTTATTCATTTATTTATTAAAATTTAATATTTTTGTTTTTAAATTTAATTTGTTATTTTAATATTAACCCTTTTTTTTAATTTAATAAAATTTGATGTATATACCTATTTTAATTTAAGTTCATATATATTTGTTATTTTTTATAATTTAAATTTAATTTATTTTTTATAGTTTATTTGCTTTTTTAATATATATTGTTTTAAATTTAATATTTTCATTGTATTTTATTTTTATTTTTTATTTTTAATTAATTTTTATTTTTATTTTCTTTTAATTTGAACAGTGTTTTTTTTTAAATTTTGAATTTTTAAATTTATTAAAATTTAATATATTTCCTTAAATTTAATTATTTGTTTTAATTTTTTTTTCTTTTTTAAAATTTAATAAGCATTTTCTTTTTCTTTTTTAAATTTAATTTCTATATTTTATTTTTTATATTTTCACTCTTTTTTTAATTTTTTTTTTTTTTAAATTTAATATTTTTATTTTGTTTTTATTTTTATTTTTTAATATCTATATTTTTTAAAATTTTAATCTTAATTTTTTTTGGTTTATTTTTTAAATTTTTTTTCCTTAAATTTTAGGTTTTTTTTAATGATTGAATTAAAATTTTTACTTTGTTTTTATTTTTATTTTTTTATCTTCATATATTTTTAAATTTTAACCTTTTAAATGTTTTTATTTAAATTTATTTTTTTTCTTAAATTTTAGGTTTTTTTTTAATGTTTGAATTTTAAAAATTAAAAAATGTTACTTCTATTTTTAAAAATGCCAAAAGTATGACACAATTTGTTTTTTTGTTATTCCAGCATCAACTGGTTTTGTTTTGAGGGTGTTTTTTCAATCTTTTTTTCAAGAAACAATTTTTTTTTTTACCATAATTTTATAAAATGTTGAAATTTGACCTTAAAAAAAAATGAAGTGCGTTCTGGAAGACACACTTTTTTTTTGGGGGGTGTTTTTTCAATCCTTTTTTCAACAAACAATTTTGTTTTTAGCATAATTTTAGAAAATGTTGAAATTTGACCTTAAAAAAAAAACAAGTGCGTTCTGGAAGACACACTTTTTTTTTCGGGGGTGTTTTTTCATGTTTTTTGAGAGTTTTTGGGCTAGAGTTCCCGTTTTGAGGTCAGGTTACCTATTTCATCGGTAACAGTGTTATATGTAACATAAGGTAAATTATTAGCATTATCTAGTCAGCACCTCTGACATCAACATCAAATACTTTCCATAACTAGCCAGGACTACTCTCCCATAATCCTAGTGGATACTCCTGACACATGGTATAAAATTTAGCATCAACTAGTCATCATACATCTAGTTAGTACCACTAACCTATAATATTGGTCAGTAATCCTGACCTAGACTATTCTCGGTTCACCATCTTAGTCAAACTGTTTGAATTGTGGTGAAACTCCAAATGCCACACTCTACATGAGAAATAGGGCCTTATGCTAAATGAACTCCTCATCCAATCTGGAGAGTTTGAGCCTAATTTTGAAAGCCACACACTCAATTGAGTGATATTGAGCCTCTAGGACCATTATATCCAACTGGTCAACTTCTTTGACACAGGGAGAATGACTATCCTCTGTTGGACTATTCTCTCCAACTACTCAACATCTTTGACATAGGGAGAATGATTTACCATGATATTATGCTATCGACACTCTCTCTCAATGAGACAGGTATGTTAGTATGAATATTTCTAGAAAGAATACAAAAAAGCTCCACTTTAGCTATTATTGACAAATGGCCCTAACAACCCCAAAAATAAGTAAATTATGTAGTCTTCAACTTATAATTTCAGATCTACAAAAATTGATTATAGAAAGACTTGTAAAAACTTGAACAAAAAAACTAAAAATGGAAAGAGAAAACCACAGAATGTTACCCAATGGAAATGAAACGATTTTTATTATATTAAAAGGACAAATACACATGATGGATAATAATTTAGGCTCGGGTCTAGATAATCCCCCTCCATGAGATGGGTTCTTTTATTTCTTTCGCTTCAATAGTAGGTCCCTCTCTTGCTAGTTTCTGTGAGAAAAATTGGAGTGAATAGATGAACTCAAAATGGGAAAATTTATGTAGGATGCTATTGATGATGATGAAATAGTAATGTATAGAGAATGAGGAAAAATGTCTCCTATTTATAATAAAATGCTAGGCTACATCTAGATCTATAGAATTTATAAAAAATTATTAGACTAAATCAATATCTATCCATTAGGGATAATTTATTATATTAAAGAGAGGAAATATTCTTGAAATGGTAAAAAATATTTCTTTAGTTTCCACTAATTAAAAAAAAAGATGATTTACTGAGTTAATCATGAAAATTGGTTAATCTGATTAACAAATAAAAAAGATCTATTAATTACTTTAACATATTCAAAATAGATAATTATTAAATAATTATTTAATAATGATCTCATGGGAGAGAATTTAAATAATTAATGAATAATAAATAAATAATGCTTTATTTAATGGAGTTGTCTTTAAAGCAATTTTTTCGAGTTTCACGTGTCGGAATCTGACTAAAAACTTTGAATTGAAATCTTGATTTGTATTATTTGAATTGGTTTTTTGACTATATGTATGGATTCAACACCATGAAAAGCCCCTAGGGAACTTCAATTGTGTAGAGGTTACCCATCAAGCTTGTGATTTCAATAAATTCCCGCTATATTTTAGAGCAATTAGACCAGAAAAATACACCATAAAAGCTTCCAAAAAGTCACATTGAAGATAACTCGTTATTTAACTATTCCTAGGTGATATAGTGAAAAGGAGTTAGAAATAATTAGTAAATAATGATTTAATAATTATTTCAAGGGAGATAAATTAAATGGCCGAGGAATAATAAATATATAATGATTTATTTAATTATTCCTATGGATG
The DNA here is from genome assembly GCA_034641835.2 of Pinus albicaulis. Taxonomy (NCBI): domain Eukaryota; kingdom Viridiplantae; phylum Streptophyta; class Pinopsida; order Pinales; family Pinaceae; genus Pinus; species Pinus albicaulis. Next base: position 1,513,416,264 of record CM076575.1, on the reverse strand, counting down.
ACTGAAAATATTTTTAATTATTTTCATTAAATGGGTAAATATGAAAATAGCATGAAATTAATTAAATGAATTTCTAGATTATTTAAAAGTGGGTAAACCAGAATAATTTAGGAAAATTTTTTCTCTAGATTATTTCCCAAGGTTAATGTGGGTTTTATGTGTAAACAAATACTACATGGTGTGTTTCAATCATACTAGTGGAAAATGGCTAGGTAATCACTTTTTAAGTGATAACAGGGTAATATCGACAAGCCTTGACTTGTCCCTAAAGTATATGAATTTATCTCTAGATAGAGGCTTTGTCAAAATATCAATTGCTTGATCATAAGTGAAGATGTATTCAAGCCTCACTTCTCTCTTCTTCACCATGTCACGTATGTAATAGTCCTTGATTTCTATGTTCTTTGACCTATCATGTAACACAAGATTTTTGAAAGGTTCGCAAAGACTTTATTTTCATAATATATCACAATTGGTTACAGCTCTTGGTAAAAAAATCCTACAAACAACTTTCGAAGCCACATTGCTTGAGTGCAAGCTTTCATAGCATGATATACTCTAATTATACAATGTTTAGTGTGACATATTTCTCATCCAAGATATCATAGCAGAGTCCAGACTGAAGCATACTACTGAAGTACTCTACCTGTCATATACACTCCCTATCCAATCAAAATATTTATATCCTTGTAGTTGCAAATAATTGTTTGAGACATATCTCAAACCACAATTTGCAGTACCATGTAGATATCTCAAAATTTGCTTTGCTACAATCCAATGCTCATGTCTTGATTCCATCGGGAACTGCCTCAACATTTTCACTATAAATAAAATGTATGGCTTGGTATTAACCAAATACATGAACAATCCAATCAACCATCGGTACATGGATGGATATACCAATATGGACACAAATTATCTCAACTTCTTCAAATTAATGACCATGGGAGACACCATGGATTTATAATTCAACATGCCAAACTTTTGAAGGATCCCAATAACTTACTTTCCTTGACCAAAGAGGATTTCTCTATTCTTATGTCATACCTATCCCAAATATTAATGCATCAAGGTAAGATCCTTCATGTCAAACTCAAAGGCCAAATTCCTCTTACACTAAATAATGAGAGATTGAACACATGCCAGAAATAAGTCATCAACATATAGAAATAGAATCATAGGTGCATTCTTCAAAAACTTAAAATAGAGCTTTGGATCAACATCACTCTTATATAATCCAAGTCTTGTCAAGTAGCTATCAATTTGAGCATATCAAGCTCTTGGAGCTTGCTTGAGTCCATAGAAGGATGCCTTCAACCTACAAATGTGAGACTCCTTACCATGCACCTCAAAACCTTGAGGTTGCTCTATGTACACATATTATCAATTGCACCATTGAGGAAATTCATATTCACATCCATATTATATAAATTACAACCCAAATAAACAACAAGAGAAATAATAGATCTAATAAAGGTGTACCTAGCAACTATGCCAAAGGTCTCCTCATAGTCTTCTCACTCTTTCTGGAAGAACCCTATAGCCACAAATCATGTTTTTTATTTTTTAATACTTCCATATGTATCATGATTGATATTATATATCCATTTGGAAGTCACCGTTTTCTTCCCTTCAGGTTCCGGAAAAATCTTCCATACATCATTGTTCATGATGGATTGGTAATATTTAATCATAACATCCTTCCACACTTGCTAGCTAGTTGTTTATTCACAAGTGGAAGGTTCATAATATTTTCATAACTAGAGAACATTTTAGGTTTCTTAATCTATCTAGATGTGTCATTTGGAGCTACATTTCCTTCTTCTTCTTCTAGGGTAAATTAAGCCATGCTAGTCTCTTCCCGATCTCATGAACAACAACTAGTTTTACATGTTCACAAGGTGCTTCTGAATATTTAGTATGTTCTATATAAATTTAACCTTATTCCTTAGAAGCCTCATTATTTTATTCATCATTGGAGTCCATAGAAGCTTATCTAGACTTACAATATCAAATATTCTCATCAAAGATAATGTCCTGATTGACCTCAACCTTTTTCTACTCTTCAATGTAGATTCTATAAGCCTTTGATGATTCAGTGTAATCAACAAATATTGCTTTCTTTCCTGAAGGTTCTAGATTATTCCTCTTATATTTAGGAACATGGATGTAAACTGGGTAGCCAAATATTATCAAATTCCCAACCTTTGGCTTTTTTCCAGTGATAAATTCTTCAAGAGTCATATATTCCAGAATTTGATGAGGAATTCTATTATAAATGTGTACATATGTTAAGGATGATTCTCCCCATAAGAACATAGGAAAATATTTATCATGCATCATAACCCTGAGAGATTCTTCATTGTACATGTTATTTATTTCAACCACTCCATTTTATTGAGGATTATAGGGGACAATTATCTCATTCTTAATCCTAGCTTCTTTACATAAGGAATAAATTTATTTTTATGTGTATTCTCCTCCATTGTGAGATCTTAGAATCTTGATATTTTTTTTGTCAAGTTCTCTACTTCAACCTTGAATTCTTGAAACTTGGTGAAGACTTCATCCTTGGTATTCATGAGATATATCCATGTCCCATGAGAGAATTCATCAATAAATGTTACAAATTATAATGAATATCCAAGTGATCTCACTGACATAGGACCACATACATTAGAATGAATCGAATCCAATATTTCTTTGGATCTACTGTCACTTCTTGGAAATGACGTCTCGATATTATTTCCAAGTGCATAACCTTTACATACATCTTCATGTTGTATCTAAAATTTGGGAATAAATAAAACCATTTGAATCAAATAAAGCAAGGCTCTACAATAAAGGTGATCATATATCCTATGTCACATAGTTCACATGGATTGATTTCATCATGGACTAAATCTTGAACTCGTTGACCCGAGAGTCTTTAAAATATTCCTTCATGAATTCCAATAACTCTAGAATTATCTATACTATATCCCTTAGGCTATACAAGTAATTTTACATCATAAAATTCTACTCGATATCCTTTATATTCTAAACATTAAATAGAGACTAAATTCTTTCTCAAATATAGTACATTACTAAGATGAACATTCTTACAAGCTTCCAGCTCAATGGGTGTATTTCAAATTCATTTGTATGCATATCTATGTTGTATCCAAGATTTAACCTTTTTTGCTAATATTTTTTTCCTCATGCTAGTGATATTTCCACAATCTCATGTCATATGTCTTGAAGCACCACTATCTACCAACGACATACCATCATCCTTTGCAATAGAACCTACTAGAGAAGAAAAGTAAAATAAATCTTTGTCATATTTAGGTTTCTTTGGATGTTCATAAATGTTTATTGTTGAAGTTTGTTATTTTCCATTTTTCTATGATTCTCTCCTTCAATACATTGGCTTTTAAAGTGACCAAATTTGTGACAATGATATCATTGAATTTTTTACATATTTTTATTTCCTTGAGGAGTAGGTCTTCATTTTGGTTTTCTATTTTGAAAACCAAACTAATTCTTTCCTCCATTCTTCATTTTGAAGCATGCCACAAATTCTTGAAATTATTCTTCCTTTCTATCTCTTGATATAAGCCTTAATTCTTCTTGATCGCAAGAAATCCACAGTTCTTTAAAAGACAGAAATTCCTTCCTACTACTTATACTAGCTACAAATGCATCCCATGAACTAGGGAGTCCATTAAGTGTTGTAGTCAAAAGTGCCTTCTCATCGATGAATTCATAATTTCTTGAAGTTGGTATCTTAGTTGAGAGATTCTTAAAAATTGTGAGGCCACAATTTCATCATTTTTCATCCTCACTTCACAAATATCATTCTTCAAACTCATTACTTGAGAAATGTTGTTGAATGTAAATAAACTAGTTAGGGAATCATACATTGCCTTTGAATATTTAAGCTTTTCAATATACAGAATAAGGTGATCTCTAATGGAATCCAAAATAAGACTCATGTCAGTGATGTCATATTCCTTGAACTTCTCTTTTCTTGCACTATCTTCTAGTTCTACAACCTTTCCCTTCATAATACCCAAAACTCTGTTCTTTGCAAGAATAACACCGATTCTAGCTTTATAAGCTCTGAAATTTGAAGCCCCTTCTAACTTGTTCTCTAATTTCATAGAAGAATCCATGGATGTAGATGAAAAATAAGGACTCAACAATAGTGTTATAAAATATTATCACTTGTGTAGACCATTAGCTCTTATATGGCCTGGGTAGATCCCTTTTCCCTTACACGCATTTCCTTATTTCAAAAAATGTTTTTCAAAATCCATATGTGATGTTGCCTAATATTAAAGAACGTACATATGTGGTTCCTATGAACTATAATGGCGTACACATTTTTAAAACTTTAAAAATATATAAAAAGCGATCTTTTGGGCGAGGTTTACATGTAATACCAAAAGATCACCTATAGGATCCTATTACCTAACTGAATTAAATAATTTTTGGTGGTATATATACACCCCATGACTAGGCCTAATTCATTCCTAATGAGAGGTATATATATTATACCAAAATTTCTCCATATTAGGTCTAAAGTTTTCCTCTGGTTCCTATGTTCCCAGTCTCCAGGAAACCCTTGTTTCCTTGGAGAGATGCTCAACCTCCTTATCTAGCATATTCTTGCATATGTTGGAGAGGAGGTATTTGATGGCTTAGGCTGGATGGATGCAGAGGAAGATTTTAGCAGTGCCTATAGTTAGGATCAAGTTGTAGCTTCACCTCTGCTTGTTGCTTCCATTTAATAAAGAAACTCATGTCTTGTTTACAAATTTCATTGATATATTATGAATGTTATATATATATATATATATATAACATATAGATATATATATATATACATATATATATATATATATATATATATATGTATATATATATATATCTATATGTTATATATATATATATATATATAACATTCATAATA